>JARFNW010124843.1:0-12281 GCA_031763155.1 Dirona albolineata
CAGTTTTAACAGTTTTGTAACCTTGTGCTATGCAACAAGTTATATCAGTTTTACGCAAACCTGAAGCAAGCAATGACTTTGCTTTATTCATTTGGCTTAAAATCATCAAGGTGTATCAAGGCATTTGACATAGAGATTGTAAAACATGATATATCCATGCCACTCTCTCACGCCTTATTTAGTAGCTTTTGCTGTATATTTTGTTTAATGGGGACTAATGATGATTGTTTTATTAGACTTTTCTTTTTCTACATCTGCACCGTTTTCCATCACTGTATTATATGGATATATATGATAACAGGGATTTCCTGTCCTGGATGTGGTAGCCATTGACCTTGTTGGAGATGCTTGTCGTTCGGTTGATGAAGAGGAAAAGGTTAGTTCATCGTCTTTGAGGAAACGACTTCTTGGGACTCTGATGAAACCAATTACAGTAAGTAGTCTCCTGTATTTTCTACCTTATCTTATTGAAGTTTATGTCATTTATGTAAAAGATGTAAAAATAAGAGATGTTCAGCACTAAGCAATGTATCTTTTTCTTATTTAACCGTTGACATGCATGTGCTGGTATATACACCTTTTATTTGTGTTAAACGTATTAAAAAGTGCTATAGATTTATCTACCTTTTGCTCACTTGACCATACTATATATTCTATTTCTTCTCTCAGTCGTGTGCTAGCAATTATCATAACCAGGCAAATATCAAAACTTTTAATTGTATTTTTTTGCCGCTTATGTGAACAATAATAATGATAATAATAATAATAATAATAATAATAATAATAATAATAATAATAATAATAATAATAATAATTTCAGACGTTCTAAAAAGTGTTTGTATAAGATATGGAACATCACAGTATGTATTTATGTATAGATGTAACACTGATGATAGACATGTATGGTATAGTATAACAGCAAGTAAATTTGCAAGTGAAAGGCACATGAGTAGAAGGAAAAGTGACTATAAGAGGTTTGTAAGATAAGAGTCATTACGTAATAATGTATATTGTATTTTGTAGCTTATTTTAAGGATAAAAGTTATAAGGAAACAATATCACAAACATCTTACTGTGTGTAAGCAATCTGTAGTTATTTATGTAATTTTGTATTTAGAAGTATGTTAAAAATAATATTTTACTATCCTAATTTCTTACCCTTGGCCAGCCCTCACCTACCTACAGTAGCATTCCATACACAATAGCCGTGACAGGGGGAGTTGCTAGTGGGAAGAGTAACATCTGTCTAGAGCTGGAAAAACTTGGTGCCAAATTGATCAACTGTGACTTGCTGGGTAAGGGATGACAAATAATTCCCCATCTGTATCTTGTATATATATTTTTTTAATGTGTAAACCCTTGATATAGTGGATTAAAAAAATATATATATTTGCAAGTGCTGCTTATTATATGACTTTACAAGTATGGAAAATTGTGTGGTTCCAATAGGTTTATATATTTGACCAAGGGATGTTTATTGAAGGGATGCCCATACAGACGCTAAGACTGAGCAAACAGCCACCAATAGAATCATGTCTTTATTATTGTTGTTGTTTTTCTTATTTGATTAATAATTCATTATCTCTTTGACTATACATTGCTTTTAGCTAAACGTGGGTGTATTATAAGACTTGCAGCCAGTGATTTGTAAAGAGGCGTCATACATTATGAAAATGAAAGGTGTGCATTCTTTATTAATGCAGAATACAGATTCATGATTCTGACTTTATCCTGAATTTCATATGACATTAATGAAGAAACAAATGCTCTTCAAATAGTTAATATTGTAGTTGAATGGTATTTGTTTTTCTATGCAGGTCATAAGGCATATGTAAAAGGTACAGAGGCGTTTCAAAGCATTGTCCAGGAGTTTGGTCAAGACATTGTAGGGGAGGATGGAGAAGTCGATAGGAAGAAGCTGGGGCCAATAGTCTTCAGTGACAAGGTATTCCTTCCATTTTCTTTTGGCTTTTCAAATTCTCTTCTTTTTACTTTTTAAAAAATTGTGTAATGACTGTCCCTACTGTGAACTATGTTATCTTTTTTTGCAATCCTTTTGTCCCCATGCACCCTTTTTTGACATTTGTCAGAATGTTATTCTAAATAGTATGCATACCGGCTACGTAATATATTGAGAGGAAGAAGATGATGGCCTCTGTCCATGACAATACCTAACTGCTTGAACAGCTTTGATAGCTCTTCCCTTAACGCAGTCCAAAATATCAATTGTTTGATCTCAACTTTCCCCCAGTGGAGAAAGAGAAGACTAGGCATGTAATCCACATATTTGCTCCTGATAACTGAAGAAAATCTTGCCACATAGTGGTGGAAACAATAAAAACGGGCATGTCGCTGAATTAATTTTTGTGATTCATTTTAACATTGTTGTACTCCTTAAGAGTTATTTATTTCTCAGATATACTTTTATAATTCTCTTTCTATTTATTTTTCCCTTTTTCCCTAGACAAAACTACAGAAACTGAACAATATTGTATGGCCTGCAATTCGTAAGCTTGCTGAAAAGGAAATAGAAAGATATCAGAAAGGTATATTTATTTGAGTCAGTTACTTCAAAACACTTCTAAACTTTTGCCTAATATCTCCATTGGTTGATATATAGTCATTTTACACCACATGATTAAGTGGAATATTTATTTAGAGGGAAGATGATAGACTGAATATTACTGTGAAAGTATAATTCTATGAAATTATACCAAAAAAGTAAAGATAAATCTTAACTTACTATCTTATCTTATACTGCACTGACCCCGTCGATGACAGGGGTTTTAGTCTGCTTCATGGCATTGTGTTTTCTCCTTGGTTAATTTATTACTATTGCCTATATTTTAGTGCTGCACTGGCTATAGGCTGACACTAGGGTTGTTTCAGTCTTTGTTTGAAATGTTACCCAAAAGATAAAGTGTCCTTGTGGGTGTATTTAACCAATTTATTTCCATATTTTATTACCATTACCATTGCCAGACGGTGAGAGAATTGTTGTTTTAGAGGCTGCTGTGCTTTTTGAGGCTGGTCTGGATAATTTGGCTCATGAAGTATGGACCTCCTTCGTACCCAGAAATGAGGTAAGCAAAATTACTCACATATTTTGAATGAATTACATTGGTTGCCAGTGAGAGAACATAATGATTATAAATTTACTATATTGTGTTACAGATGTATAAATGATAGAGTACTTCAATATCTAGAAGAATTTCTCAAAGTTCACCATCCTGTAAGATCACTCAGGTCATTATCAGACAAAACTATCTTAAAAGGGCAGATAGTTAATTATGTATGCTTTTTCATCGCTGAGAGTCATGCTTTTGATCAATGCTAGTTTCCCACGTTCATTATAACACATTGAATGATTGAATTGAAACAACTTGTCCTTTCACTCAGAAATAATTTTTCAATCTAATTCTCATCTTAATCAAAACCTGTTGACAGCACAGCCCATTTCCCACTAATCTTTTTTGCATCAAGCTTGCTGAATTCCAAACAAACACATCATGCAACCTGTTCAAAAGTAAAAGAATGATCAAAATTGGATAGCTTACCTGTACGGTATCTCTAATCTCTTGAACAATTCATCAATTCTCAGAAAGGTGTGAACATCTGCAGGCTGTTGCAGGCAGCAGGTGCCGTAAATCGAATTAAGGAGTATCATCAGTTGTTCATGCCTTGTTTTGTGCACTTACTTACATGTGGACCCTCATAGCAATTATTACTTAGTAGGAAAATTTTTATCTGATTTGTTGGCGTGTCATCCCATTAAACTGCTGAATTCCAATATGAGGAGTGCTTGATATTTTGAAATAATTCCACCCCTAGAGGTTTGTCCCCATTAAGTATTTGTCCCTCCTATTAAATGCTGTCCCCAATACGGTATATATACTGTATATATATGAATACGTTGTAAAACACATAGAGCATAACATTATTGATAATGCGCTATGTAGATGCTCTGTACTGTTATTGTTATTATTAATATTATTATGATTTTTAGTACTTTTATTAATATTATTATTATTATTATTATTATTATTATTATTATAATCACTATCATTATTATTGTTATTATTATTATTATTATTATTATTATTATTATTATTATTATTATTATTATTATGAATCAACTTTATATTTGTAAATTATTTTTAAAAAAAAGAATAATATGAATTGTAATTTTACAACAGTAACATGAATGTTCACACAGCTAGTCAGTTTCTGTTGCTTTAAAAATAATAATTTTGATTTAGTTGACTAAAGAAGGAATCGCTTGTCACAGAATTGAAACTATTATTCACAAATATTTGTCATGTCAGATAAATTGATTCTGAGTGGCATGTAAAGGACTGGCGTTTGAACCATAAGGAGCAGTAACTTTTGTTATTTGTTAATTATTTGTATGATCACAATAAAATTCAACTTTGGTTTGAACCGTTTCACAGGCAGTGAAGAGGATCATGGAGAGAAACAAGCTAAGCCAGTCAGATGCGGAGCAGAGAATTGACTCACAGATATCCAACCAAGATAGAATAGCTCAATCCAATGTTGTTCTCTGTTCTTTGTGGGAATATGAAATTACGAAGAAACAGGTAAGAGCATTCAAGTAGCAACATCAGAAATTTAGCTCAAAGGGAACAAAGGAAATGTAGGATTAGAACTTACGTACTGGCACAGCCAAGGTTTTAGGATTTACCTTCCATTAGCAAATACAATAACAGCAACATTTTCTTCAAAAAAATAAAAGATAAGAAACTTGGGAATGTGCAACTTAATTTTTGAGAGAAAATAAGTGATTAATTAAATTATATTTACCCTGTGTATTGCAATAATATTATGCATATGATATCGGTAGTGCATACAAGTTAAAATTAACATCAATACTTTGCGTAAATTTAGAAGAATGTTGTTGTTGTGTTGTTAATATCTCTTTAAAAAATATCTACTCTATATTTATTTCAGGTGGAAAAGGCCTGGAAGCTGTTGAAATCTAGGATACCAAAAACTACATCATCCCTTTAGATGGAATAGTAAAGATATAACTGCTTTGCATAGCTTGAGAATAAAAATGATAATGCCTTCCTCGTCTGTATTGATATTGAACCTTTTTAATACCATTATCACATGAGGATTTTCTTATATATAATTTTATAGCGACTATCAATATTCAATATCAGTACCAGTTGCCCTAAACCTGTTTATTGTTTCGAAAACCTTGGATACTTGAAATAAACATGCTGATTGTGTTTATTAAGGTGCATAAAAGTTTAATCTTATTTAAAACCTGTTGTGTGTCCTCAGATTATCATACTATCAGCAAATGTGTTTTTCTGCTACCATGTCACATTTCTGCCTCCCAATCTCCTGTATGATATTGTTTCCAGGAAACTTGATTGCTTTTGTGCTATGTCAGTGGCAGTATAGGCAAAGCCAATGGTACAGATTTAGCAAACAAACAGAAATATATATATATTTATATATATATGTAAAGCTAAGAAGAACTGACAACAATTAACATTGTCATCAATACTTTTGTTTAGTATGAAGATAGTATTGATGAAAATCAATTTTATCATAGTTATTTATGATTTTGAAACGTTAGATCTCACTACTTACACCAAAAGAGTCTTTGATTTAATAGTATATTTGGATTTTATTTAAAGAAGCATATGCAGACACATTTTCACATTATGATGGATTGAATACGAATTGAAAACAGCAATGTATAATGAGCGTTCGAAGATTTTTGTCATTGGACTGATTTTCAATAATCCACAATAGAATAATGACAAAATAGTATGACAGAGCAGTTATTGTTACTGGCTGCGTGCAGCAATGCCTTTTTAAAAATTAAGTATTAAATTGATTGTTAGTTTCTATGTCTTTTCACTTTCATGTACAGGTAGACTATAGCTATAGGCTTTGCATGACTTACCACATTGTATTTATAAAAAGTTCCATATCTCCAGTTAAAATCAAAGCGAGACCTAGATCATATAACATCAATGTCAGGTGGTTAGAGAAGCAGTCAAGGCATCCAATACGGAGAACTAGGATGCAAATAAGTCTCAAAACAAGTGAAACATTAACATCAGTTCTTTTTGGATGGTAGTCTCCCAATGTCAAGGGAGTTTAGATTGTTTATGTTTAATGGAGTCAAATTATTTTTCCTTTTTTAAAGTTTGAAATGACTAGTAATCAGAGACCAAATACTTAGCCGGAGCCAAATAGCATTGTGATAATATAATGATTGTCTTAATAGGATTGAATGTGATATTTCTTACCTATAGAGCCATAATCAGATGTTAATGTTAAATTATTGTATGAATTTATGTTGTTGTTTATCAAGTCCCCTTCATACCGCAAGAAGCGATGTAGGGGCCAGCCTTATGTCAAGCTCTGAAGGGTGCACATTTCCGAAGTAAATCCAAATGTCAATGAGGACTTTACCACTCATCACCTAACACATGGCTAGAAAGACTGTATCAGGATTTAAAGACGAACAAGTGATGTGAACTAGTTTAAATACCTCTTGCTTGGCTTGTTGAAATTTTTATAATAAAAAATGTTAATAAACTGTGTTTTGTTTCTTAAATTTTTCCTTGATTATCCACGTTTTAACCGTCAACATATTTTAACTACCTTCATTCCACTTTGTCCTCTCTTATCAATCTTTTCACTCATTGTAACCGTCACTATTGTAATCGTCATGTGGCACCAGTGGCCGAGTAGTTTTATTTTCCGGGCACAAATTCATAAGCCTGTACTTAACTTGTACAGGATACAGACTTTAAATCCATATTCATCTTTAACTTAGTTATCTTCATCAATCTCAAAACCAATCAATCATGTTATGTTCTACTGTCTGTATGCTTCCAATTTTTTTTATATGTATATATATTTTTTTAACTGGTGGACTTGTTTTCAAACAGATTTCATGGTGGACTATACCATATGGAAGAAGTGTTCCAAATGCTGTAGTTAATGCTGTTCCTTTAAGGTGCAGAGATTGCAGGTTCAGATCCTGGACAGAAAAAAAAATTCAACACCAGACTTCAAATTTTACAGGTTTAAATATACTGTTGTTTCATAGTGGCGCTCTCTTACTCTTACAGACACAAGTAGAAGTTTAAAGAAGTTTGGCTCCAGACCCATGTCCAGCCACGAATGTTTCACAGTGCACCCTTGTGCTTCATCAAAAGCACGCTCCCGATCACCATACACATTTTTAATGATGAGTTGAGGTCTTGTATTTTTGGACAAGTAAGTTACCAGTCCAGGTCCAACATCCTTTATTGTAGCATCAAGGGAAAGATATCAGTGTTTGAATAAGAATTTGTATGGTATGATAAAGCAAATTATAAACCCCTTTGTTTATGTAGTCGTGGTGTCCACCCATACGCTGAGGAAACTGCGCAATGTTACAGTGGCCAACAACTTCCAAAACTTATAGACGTTAATTTCTATTATTGGAGGTTTTCACACAATTTGAAATAATTAACTTTCTAACCTGTCACTGTCACATAAATTCATAACAAAATAAATTTATTCAAGTAAAAGATGAATTCAAATTTGTTGCTTAATTTTATATTTTTAAAATGAATGCTTTCTTTCGTAATATGTATGACAAAATTCACTCATGAAATATAACTTTAGCTACCGTACCCATTATAACATTACAATTCTGGCCATAATCTAAGCGCAAATTGTCCATGTTATAATTGCATTAATAATTGTAGGTGCTGTGAATGAGCTACATGAATATATTTTTAATTTCAGTGACATAGGCCTAAATCTTCATCTGATGCACTTCCGACTGTACCATTATATTCGTACATGTATCTAATCTACACACCCAGATACTTATTTAGAACAATTTTGTTTTGTAAACTAGAAGCACTTAGAAATGTTTTCACTGATCCTATTATATATTTCTACATTGTAAACGTCCAGTGACAAGCATCAGAAACAGGGTTCATTACAAATAATTAAAACTGTCCCAACCATTTGGGATAAAATGTCTTTGATTGTGAGTTGTATCTTAAAAGAAGGGCCTGTTATGTAGTCTTCTAGATAATAGAGTCACCAGTCGTCCCTTGACTCAACACGACATCAAAGCAGTATGTGCTGGGCCTTAATTATCTGACATGATGCAAACATCATCTGGTTGAAAATCGGGGGTGGACGGTATGTGGTCTGGCTGATATGTTTCTAGACACTCTCCCTTGGGGTATAGCACGCATGGGTTTCCTTCTAATGATAACGGCATCCGTCTGAAAACTGGGCTGGGCTAAAGTTGGTCGGTCCATTTCAGTTATATCTCGTAAACCATGTGATTCACTTTCATTCTGAACAGAGTTACTTTTAATTGTAGCCTCGTCCCCTGTTTCGACAACAGTGGGCATGGCTGATTGTGGCGGTGTCTGGTTTTCTTTTTGAGTAACCAGTACCACTGATTGAGATTCATTCTGCCTGTGGTTAGCGTCATCAGGAGATAGGCGTCTGGATCTAGCAGAGCTGCAGCTTGTTCTGGCACTACTAGATCTGCAAGATTTTGGTCTAGGGGTTTGAGCTCTGCTGCCTGGTGCCAGGTCCCAGTGTTCCCACCTCGGACGTCGTGTATTCAGCACGCTCTGTACAACATCTGATTTGTACCTTTCCCATTTCTTTTTCTCTTTGTAAGATTCGATCAGGGACTCGTCGGATAAAAATCTGTGGACATAAAAACAATATTATGATGTTGAATAAAGCGTTCGGTGACAGTGATAGTATTGTTTGACTAGATTAATTACTTCATGCCATTCGATTAATTTATGATTCACAGTGCATTTTAAAGTTGTGTGACATTGATAATATTTATTAGCATACCAGGTTGAGACGTCCGAATAAGACTTGTTTGAACATTCTAAGATACAATGTCATTACCAAATTCACGGATTGAATGGGAGTGTTCCACATTGAACACAAATACTCGCCAGGTGGATAAATGAGTTGAAATTATTGCAATTCAATTCGTTTGCCATTGTCATCATACTGTGGACATTCTCATAAGAAGTTATTAGATTTTGATATTCAATAGACATTATTGAGCCTACCTTTGTTTGCTTGCCAAAGTCCTTGTGTGTTCCAGAGCTTGATCCGTTGCATGTGCAAAAAAGGCCGCCTTCCTCACTTTTAGTATTTTGGACCCTCCACTCACCAACATTAAAGAGCTTGTCTGACTAGGCGTTTCTCTGTCGTCAAGTATTAGAGAGTGCAAATCCTGAAAAATAAAACCACACCCACACACACTAAAATAATGGAGAACTACATTGAGCATCGTTGGGAATTTGATATGTGTGACTTTGTCATTAATTAGGGTGCGTCCTAAGCATTGCAGGATGCCTGGTCTCTTCAGGACGCAGTTATTCTGGGTTTAAATCCTGGACAGGATGTGTTATGTCTTTTTTCTGGGGGGGGGGGGGGGGGTGTTTATCAAAACTTTATCCCACGATTATTAGATAACCAACCAATAATAAAAAGGAAATAATGATAATGGTTATCAGTAACCTTCTACATCACATGAGTTCAAAATACTCAATGTCATGCCTTTTTTTTGTCTTTTAAGAAGTGGATTACCCTTAATTACAGTATATCAAATTATAATTATAAGCTTGAAATTGGCTCAACACTGAGCATTGGATCAAAGAATCGGAGCAGTCTACCCTGGTTAAGCCGAAGTCGGGATATCTGCAGTCGTTTTGAATTGAAAATGGCATCAGTTTTACTGGGCCACCCTCCACCCCTTTTTTACCCTATTTTATCCACTACTGACAGGGAACAAATCAAACAAAATGTAAAGCAGGGTAGGGGGAAACCAACGTAAATTTAAAAGCCGTGACTGTGGCAAGTGGCACCAACAGTTCAAAATAACTTACAAAAACTTGTCCAGGTTCAATAACTCCCACATCGAGATAGACCAATCCTTTAGTGGTTTCCTCCCTTTTCTTCATCAACGCCGTCAACGTTGTGGCCTCATCAAGTCCTTGTATCGCCCGCAGTCGTTCCTTCTCTACGTCGTTTTTCAGATAGGCATGGCGTCGCTGGAAGATGTGGAGGAGGGGTTGGGGTGGTGACCAGAACGATACAATATTTGTGAATAATGTTGATACAAATACAACACTCATGTTAATGATAATAGAATATGATGTGTCAGTTGTCGACGATGATAGTGGAAATGCATTGTTAGTCCCTATTTGTGTGATGAGAAGGTTTGTTTGTTATCTGTTCCCTTGAGTGCCGTAATTAAACAGTGTAGGGACCAACCCTGTGTCTGGACGATGACAGTGGAGGCAATGATAAGAAGGTGTTACGAATACATGTTGAAGTCAATAACCAAGTCACTATCAAAATGACGAATGATCGTGACCCTGGGTGTCAGTGTTAATGATTGCAAAAGGAAAATGATCGACAGCCATGAAATATATAATATAGTCAATCTGCTTAGGATGAGGAAAAGACGGGTTGAAATAACAATAAAAATACATGGAAAAGCGGGGTTCGTTGCAAAATTTGATAATTCTATCTTGCATTGATTAATTTTTTATTAAACATTCTGTTCTTGGAAAGTTATAATTTTTTTTATGTCATGTCATCCGTCGAAATGCCTAGTACGCAAAGCGATTTTTGTCCATTTGGTTGGTTTTGTTACAGTTTCAGTTTCAGCCTTTTTTTCATTTCAAGACAGAAACAAAACACATAGATACATATAATATACCAAATAAATCAAGAACGCAAACCATTAACAAAAAACCAAAACCAAAACCAAAACAATGCCAGTGATTGGTGGTCTTGAATTCGTTTGGGCCCGAAAGCTATGCTATCTACTTCATCTTGACAGACTCATTAGAAATTTAGTAGAGTACGCGTAGTTACCCTTCCTGACGCCACATATTCCAGTCCCAAAGATGACAAAAGCTTCTCTTTAATGTCAGCATCCACATCCTGTTCATTTGTCTTGGCCACCGTCGCTAGAGAATAATAAAAGGGGAGATAAAGGGAGAGCAGACAGAAAAAAAACCAATGAAGATAATATGTACCAGGCAGTATACTCTACTCAGCAACATTTTGACTACCATTTTGATTATTTTGCTATTGTCGACTAGCTGAAGCTGATTTATAATGATTTATACATACGTGTGTTTCCCTCAAGTCAACATGATTGTTATTTATTTTGATCATCGTTTTGTCAAAGTGAGTTTAATCGTTTCAGGAAGTGAATTAATCATTGACAATTAATCCTTGAATCGTTAAACCCTTGGATGTTTGGAGAGGAGAAAGTAGCTTCGTGATAAATTGACTCTGGTTTGTTTTAAATCTTCATGCCCATTATCACAAATTCGTGTAAGGACCAATTCCATGCCCAGCTTCGGACAGCGACCCGGCACAACACATAGGAAACCGAACCATCACACATGGCTGAATATAGAGCTGGAAAGTCTCTTTTAGAGTCATAATGTAGACAAGAAGGTCTAACGTGTCTAAACACCTTTCTTGATCATGAGTAATATAAATTGCAATGTTGTTCAGGTGACAAACAAACAATGTGTGTAGTCTTGGTGTTTATCCCCTTCATGCACAAAAAGGAACTGGGAGAATACCATGTATGCCAAAATAAACGTCAGACAGAAAACGTTTCAGCTTTAACAAACAACAGCAATGGGACAATTATAATTATAACAAGTATATTCCCGATTCCTACATTCACTCCCTATTCTGGGGACGTATACACAGACGTTACGTTAATTGATAAGACATTTGTGCACGCATAAGCACTAAAATCACGTCACGTTTTGAGTAGAATTCAATGTTGAAGGATGTCAAGTAGGATTGTGCCAAAATGTGCTAACAGTTTGAATACGACTGGTACAGTAAGGTCAAGGTGACAACGACCTTTGAAATCAAGTCAGTCTGTGACGGGTCAGAGTGAGCTTCTGTCTCAATATAAAAAAGATGTGTTTCATTACAACAGCCCGTATTATATCCTCATCGTACACGTACTTTACAGGCATTTTACATCACCCCTCCCCCACACACACACCCCACGCCGTGTGCAACCGGGTTTGCCGCAGTGCCTCACATAATATATATATATTCATATATATATATTCTACACACACACACACACACAGTGAGAGAAAGAGAGAAATAGAGAGATAAAGAGAGAGATAGAGATAGATAGAGAGAGAGAGAGAGAGAGAGAGAGAGAGAGAGAGAGAGAGAGAGAGAGAGAGAGA
>JARFNW010124854.1:0-12277 GCA_031763155.1 Dirona albolineata
AAGAAGAAGAAGAAGAAGAAGAAGAAGAAGAACAAGAACAAGAAGAAGAAGAAGAAGAAGAAGAAGAAGAAGAAGAAAAAGAAGAAGGAGGAGGAGGAGGAATGGAATTGAATTGAATTGAATAAATTTTATTCAGGATGTGATGGCCATTGGCCCATATATCCGCAAAGATAAACACGTTTTGAAATGACACTAGAAATAAAATAAAATAGAACAAAATATAATAAACAATATTATTATATATAATATTATATTGCAACACAAAGCAATTAAATGCATCAATCATCAAAATTATTAGAAATAAGAGACAGGTCACTTACTTAACCCTATTTCATACCCTATCTAATATTCCTATTTCGGTCAGATGGGGTGTGATACACCTCCTGACTATTAGTGTTATATTTATTGGAATATACCTATTTCTGTCAGATGGGGTGTATCATCACACCCCCTATCCCACAAAGAAGCGTTTGGTGGAAACCCCCTATTCCACACTTTGGGGTGTAGCACACCCCACTATTATTTCTTATTATTTTACTATGTTTTATTTTTTTGGCCCCAAATTTTGTTCATCGGTTCATTTTAAATGCCTTTTAAATTATCTGGCTACTTCTAAGTAATAGTTGCTCATCACTTCCTTTTCCTGTTGATACACTCTTAGCGGCACTAACTTTTTGAAAGATTATTCCTGTTTTCAATCCAGCAACATATCTATTTGGTAAGTAGATTTTCTTTATTTATCTTTAAACTTGTACTTAATGTAACTTTATCGCTTGTATAAGCACATATATTTCATTCTAATTGACACTTATTATTCTCGAAAGACTAATTTATCACATGAGTGTTTTTTACCTTTCAATACTGATGTTGACATATTTCATAAACAATAGTAATAGTAATAAAAGCACACATAAGTAAGTGTAGTTGCATTCTCAACACTGTCCATTTCTATGATAAAGCTTTGTTGAATGACACTTTCATTGATACATGCATGCCTCCTACAGGTCAGCACCCTTCCAGGCTGATGGACGGAGAGAGGTCAAATATTTTTGACTGCTTTGGCACTGGGGACGACTTGACCTATACTGAACTCCAGCCTGTTCGAGTGAATTCGACATCTAGAGATGGTGAGTTGGAATAGAATGCATTCATGCATTCCCTTTTTATTATGTTTCATATTGAATCATTTCTCCCCCCCCCCCCCCTCGTCCTATCCCCATTATGAGTCGATTGTTTAAACTGATATAAAAAGTATAATCGATACATTGGTGTCTGATCCCTTGTAGTATAATTATATTGTGCTATGTTGGGCAGTATTTTACACCGAATATGTTGTAATTTACAGCGGGTAGAGTACTTCGGTGCATATGCGCTATACAAAAGCTATTTATTATTATTAAGTTTGCTTCATACTCTTGCCCATATTTAAGGTAATTTATTCCTTCACTGGTTTGCTTGCCATTCTTCTATCATTTCCACATCTTCAACTGTACTATGTTCGTATTGCATGTATTAGTGAAAGTGCATTGTGTAACTTCTTATTCTCAGTACCTGTGATACCCTTGCTTACTTGTGCTGCTACAGAAAGTAATGCATCAACACCCCAACTGTCCGATGAAGACAAGAGTGGAGATGACTCATTTCATCCCGAACTGCAGGCCGATAATGAAGATTCCGAAGACGGTATGTTCATGTTTTCGATCCCTTCCAAAATCATAGATTATGTTTTATTTATATGAGCTCCATTTCAATTTAGATTATAAAATTTATAATGAAGTTAAATGAAAATATGATTTATACTTTAAAGCAAGTTCCAGTATAATTTAAAGCCTATCGATATGAATGCACAATTACATTGTCGTTGAAATACCTACAATTATGTAAATTCTATGAAAACACGTTTGGCTTATTACCTCCAAGTCCCATACATTCACATCTTTCTTATGCACAAAACCCATTCTTTATATTATTTTTTATTATCATAACATCTAAATACTTTTAAAATCTTTTTTTTTCCGGTCTACAGAATATTCCAATGTACAACAATTCAACTGGATTCCAGATGACGATTTGACAGATAATGAAGGCAATGTACAAGTACAATCATCAGATGAAAGTAGTGATGAAGATGACTATCCTGACATACTGAATGAGTCTGATCCAGAGCCAGAGGGAGAAACTAACATTGAGGAGGATAGCGCACAAGAGTCTATTTCATTGCCCCCATCATGTAATGTGATAATGAGCAAAAATGGATCCGTGGTATGGAGCAAAGAATCTATTCCTCGGGTGGGAAGAACTCCAACCAGAAATGTATTCAGACCCCCGAAGTCAAATGTCAGGCATCCTCAAAGTGTAAACTCAATTGCCTCTGCTTTTCACTTGATTTTCACAGAAAGGATAATAAATGACATTGTCAAAATGACTAACAAAGAAAGTGTACGAGTCAAAGGAGCAAGATGGAAACCTGTGGATTGCATCGAAATGAGGGCTCTTCTTGGTCTGTTTATCCACTTAGGGGCAAGAAAACTTAGTCTTTTGGACGTTTCTAAGATTTGGTATAGCGCTACTGCTGACAACGTGGCATTGTGTTCATTAAGCATGACAAGGAAACGAGAACCAGTCGGAGAAACAAAGACATATTTGCACCTCTAAGAGATCTATTCAATGAAATTAACAAGAATTTGCAAAGACATTACGTACCATCACAAAGTCTCAGTGGATGAGCAGCTGATGCCATGGAGAGGACGATGCAAATTTATGCAATACTTACCAAGCAAGCCTGATAAGTACGGCCTCAAGCTGTTTCTGATCTGCGACAGCGAAACAGCGTATCCATTACAAGGGATTCCATACTTAGGAAAGCACGGAGAGAGAAAAACAAACCTGGGTAGAGAGACAGTAAAAGAGCTTGCGCCTCCTTATCACAAGACTGGACGAAACATAACTTGCGATAATTTTTTCACTGACCTAGAGCTTGCCAACCATCTCTCGAAGAAAGGACTGTCGGTGGTAGGGACTTTCAGGAAGAATAAAGCGTTTCTGCCTCAATCATTCCAAACCGGAAAGGACGTAAAGAAGTTTGAAAGCAAGTTCTTGCTCAGAGAAGAAGAGAGCATGGTTGCATATAAATCTAATGACAAAAGCATGTTGTTTTACTAAGCACCATGCACCATTCAGCAGATGTCGACACAGAAGGGAAAAAGAAGCCTGTCATGGTGCAATACTACAACAAAACCAAAGGCGGAGCGGATACCTTTGACTACATGTGCCACAGCTTCTCAACCAAACGAAAAACTAGGAGGTGGCCGATGGTTTTATTCTACAATCTTTTGGATACTGCAGCGGTCGCAACACACATACTATATAAGAATGTCTTCCCTGCGGACACCCAATCATACCGGGACAGAGGTCACTTCAACGAGCTCCTTGCCAAGGAATTGATATCGGATCATCTTTTCAGGAGGATGAAATTGGCAAAGACCACTCCTAGGATAAAGCTATCGTTTGAAATTTTGAAAAGTGAATGGAAAGTGAACACCGAAGTGCAAGCAGTCGCAAGGGTTGAAGGACAGAGAAAAAGAAAAGCTGAGCAAGGGAGGTGTCAACGGTGTCCCAGGAAAAAAAGACCGAAAAGTAAAGCAAGTCTGCTCCAAATGTGACATCTTCGTTTGTAATGACCACAGTACTTTGGTCTGCAATGTTTGTGGATGAATGTCGACTTTGTGACATTACTGTTATGTATTATTAGCAAGGATTATGCTGTTCAGTATCATTTTGATTTCATTGTCACTAAATTCATTACAATTTTATCCAATTTTGTTGGGTCTGTGTTTTGTTAGTGTTAGCTGTACTAGATTCAGACAATCCAGTAAATAAAGGTGGTAATATGTGGAAAGTGCCTTACCAAATAACACGTCTGCCTAAAGAAAAAAGTGTACACCCTAGATGTCACCTGAAAATTCAAGATGTCTTGAACGATGGTCACTAAACGTATAAATGACAAACAATATTTGTTATGTAAAGATTGTTGATCAGACATGTGTTCTTTGGCAAGACATTTTGCACATACTACCCCACTTTACACATTTGTAAATGAGTACATGCCCGATAGCCTTAATGTGTGTTCTATGAAATGTAATGCGCCTACTAACAGGCAGCATCTTGTCCAAATATATTCATCCTACATGGATGATACCATATTTATAAGTTATTACCGCAAATTGACATCAGCAGATGAACACTATATATACATCATTATCATTGCAAATACCATGGGGTGTGATACACCCCAAAGTACGAAATAGGAGGTTTCTATTTATTTTCTCTTTCTTTGTGAGGGGGTGTGACACACCCCAAAAGTCACAAATCTTAAAATCCAGAGGTGCCCTTTCGGGGTGAGCAAACTATGCACGTGAGACAAACAAATTTTGGGCAGGTCATAGAAAGTGTCAAATTAGTAAAAGTCACGAAATTTCAGATTCCTAGGTGAAAAATTGACGATTTTAGAGCAAAAATAGAGGCCATTGGAGTGTGCCATACCCCAGCGACCGAAATAGGGTTAAGTAAAAAAAATATATAGTAAGGAGGAGGAGGAGGAGAAGAAGAAGAAAAATTACACAAAGTATCTGAAAGTTTTTACAACTCAAATGTTTAGAAAATTTAGACAAGCAGATGTCATATGATCAAACATGGTTGTTTAGATGGCTCTGATGGACGAGTGATTATCTGTCAGGATTTGAACTCTTGACCTCTCGATCATAAATCAAGTCATGTATCCACACAACCAGTGACAAGTAGTAGTAGGCCCTACAGGCTGGTGTACTGGTACCATAGCGAACTCAGTATCGCTATGACTAGTACCCATTTCTACACCTGGATAGAGTGAGGCATTGGAGTAATGTTTGTTACCCAAAGAAATCAACGAAGTGACTGGGATATGATTCGAACCCATGACCTTCGCCAGGAGAGCCCGCTGTCCTAACCATTCGGCCATCTGGCCTCTATTATTGTTGAAGTCCTTGTATAAACATTTTATTTACAACCCTGTACATTGACCAGATACTACTGTGAAACAGCTTGTGAGTCATGTTTTGCATGAGATGTCTCTGGTGGAAAATAAACTGGGAACTCAACTCAAACACCAGGAAAGTAAACTACAGATCCAAGAAAATCAAATCAAAGACCTGGAAAATAATAACGATGACCAGGAAAATCAACTCAAAGTCCTGGAAAATACAACCGATGACCAGGAAAATCAACTCATAGTCCAGGAAAAGCAATTCAAAGAACAAGAAAACAAACTCGAAGTCCAGGAAAATCAAATCAAAGACCTGGAAAATAAAAACGATGACCAGGAAAATCAACTCAAAGTCCAGGAAAATCAACTCAAAGTCCAGGAAAATCAAATCATACACCTGGAAAATAAAACCGTTGACCAAGAAAATAAACTCGAAGTCCAAGAAAATCAACTCAAAGACCTGGAAAATATAACCGATGACCAGGAAAATCAACTCATAGTCCAGGAAAACCAATTCAAAGAACAAGAAAATAAACTCGAAGAGCAGGAAAATCAAATCAAAGACCTGGAAAATAAAAACAATAACCAGGAAAATCAATTCAAAGACCAGGAAAATAAACTCAAAGACCAGGAAAATCAACTAAAAGACCTGGAAAATAAAAACAATAACCAGGAAAATCAACTCAAAGACATGAAAAGTGAACTCGAAAGCTGTGCTTCCAAAGGTATGTCCGCCAATTTTTGTCTTTTATCGTTAATGTGGAATGATTGTGGAGGGGGAGGAAACCAATGCGGTGCCAGTGCCAGACTAATAATAGACAACGGATCAGAATAAAATCACATGATTGTCTACAGCGGGACTCGAACCCATGCCAACTTACGACCCCACCGTCTCACCGTCAAATTCTTACTCACAGAGTGACACTGTGTCACTATTCTGGATAGAACGCTGGTCTAATGCAGATTACTTCACAAGAGGTAAGCTGGTACTACACCTGGGTCGAGAGAGGCAATTGGAGTAAAGTTTATTGCCCTGTCCACCTGATTATACTTTTATGATTTGCATTTATGCATGCATTCGAATGTCGCGTCATTTAGTCGAAATGTAGGTGTTGTTAGCACCTGGGCCGTTTGTGAGTGGGATTTTAGGGACATGGGGCCGGCCGTATATATATACACAGACGTTACGTTAGGCCGACTTTAGATAGGGCTTCCTTTTTCATTTTTCCTTCTTCACTCTTCCTTCTTCACGAAGGAAGCGAGAATGGCAATATTGACAAGAAAGAAAAAGAGAGAGACCTTAAGATGGAGATTCACTCTTCCCTCTTCATCAGATGAATAAGTGAATATCCCGCCTGACAAAAGGAATGAACCTGCCAATTTATAGCGTGGAATGAAGAGAGGTGGGGGCGTGGCTCCTTGCATTTCAAACACATTTTTTGTCACAAAGTTCAAATCTGAGTTCAGAATCGAATTTCTCATTAAATTCTAGTGTTGTTTGATATTAAATACTTTATGATTATTACGTTTGTAAGTTTAAATAAATTATTTGAAATTATTTATGACATGTTTAGACCATGTGTTTGTGTGCTGTGAAAACAACAACGATCAAGAGAATGAAAATGAAAAGTGAATCATCTATGTAAACGATCAAGAAAATGAATGAAGGATGAAGAATGAAAAATGAAGAAGGAAAAATGAAAAAGGAAGCCCTATCTAAAGTCGGCGTAAACTGATAAGACGTTTGTGCACGCTGTGAAGCACTAAATTCACGGCATGTTTTGAGTACGAATTCAATGTTGAAAGAAGGTGCCAAATAAGATTTAAAAATTTGCTAACAACAGTTAACTTAGCAGTATGGTGTGTGTGTACGTTATCTGATAAGACATTTTGGCACGTCCTGACAACGTCAAATTCTAAGTACAATTCAATGTTGAATGAATGACGTCAAATATTATGATTGTGCCAAAATGTACTAACAACAGTTTACATGTGGACTGTGAATAGATCAAAACCGTTGGATGTGTTTTCCATTTCCCCGAGGTCGTTCTATTGTGAGTATATCTCTAAACACAGAGAGAAAATAACTCAAACGTGTGAGCGTTTCAAGCGGCCATGTTTAATCTCAAGAACTGTCGTGAGTCATGTGATAAAAATACGGACCCCTGGTCACATGACCGACAAGGGAAATCACTATAATATAAAACAAATGAATTAAAGGGAGACAGGAGTGTGTTGCCCTGTTTCGCAACATTCTCCCCACCTTGCAACATGAACCACATGTTCAACAAATATGAAATAAATTATATGCATATATTATAACAACAAACAGACCTCTCACTCTCACTATCATATCAAATCCAATAATATCGGTACATAACATTCACGTAACAATTATATTCCAAACATGCAACTTAACTAAGAGTTGTTAGTTATTTCAGAGAGATTACCATGTCTGCTCTGTGTGAAAATCACCTCATGTGATAAACATTGAAAGGCATTATGATCTGCTGGAGCTAATTTACCAGGACAATGATTCCAGTGTTATGGAGAAGTGAGCGATTGGATATCACCAACTCTATTCCCGACAAAGGGTTTCTATTTCTACTTATGAGGACCGTTTTTTATCCAAACAAAGTCACTGAAGAGTCAGTCCAGCAGTGATAAACATTTTCAGTAATTTTTATGGCTTTCTTCACCAATACGACCATCTTAGCACAAAGTAAGGCAGAGCGTCGATTGCAAGTCAGGTCTATTCCAGACCCGGTTAAAACGTGACGTCATAGGCCGGCTCAGAAGGAGAAGCGCCCATTGCGTCAGGCATGCAACAGGCTGACTAAGTAGGTAGCGACCCTTAAACTCACTGCTGTGAGTTGAGTTTCGAGGTGGGAAAGCAGGAGAAGACGTCAAACTCGTAGGCCTACTAGATTTAGGTCTTTTGTGTAGATCTCTAGATCTAGTTCTATGTGTGAGTGTTTACAAAAATGGATTCAGAACTGTCTGATTCGGATCTTTCAGATATTTGTGATGCTCTTTTTTCGTATGTGTTGACAAGTGGGGAAATCAGGAGCCTGGCTGATTAAAAAGCCTGCATGCAGGATAATCGCGTAGTCAGGTGACTGAAGCCTGTGACTGACTAAAGTCAAGTTTTTAGCCTGCTAGTCACATACGCAGCTGACGAAAAGCGGCAGTGGACGTCCTACCTAAAGCGCCTAGATAACAACTTTATAGGTGCTACCTTAGATTACAAGGGAAGAGGACCAAGTACCATCTACCCTCAAAACTCTAAGATACACACAGCATCCATTACACCTCTCTCAGAGGCATCTCCGAATGCATGTGTAACTCAAACTGAACAACATCTCTCCACGGAATGCTGACATATATCTTCTATCTATTTATCAAAACTTTAATTGACTAATACCGTGGAACCAGGAAATGAAGACTTTGTGAAAAACTGCGGGGATCAATCCATCCCAACCTAAGTCTAATTTCCACAAGTCTTGAAACAGGATTTGATGGCCGGCCATCATAAAGGGATTAAGAAAACCTAGAGGGTCAAACAGTCTCGCCATGAAACAGAACCACCCGTCTAGTGACCATGAAGCAGGACGGA
Source organism: Dirona albolineata (assembly GCA_031763155.1). Taxonomy (NCBI): domain Eukaryota; kingdom Metazoa; phylum Mollusca; class Gastropoda; order Nudibranchia; family Dironidae; genus Dirona; species Dirona albolineata. Next base: position 8,637 of record JARFNW010124854.1, read on the forward strand.
ATGTCAACACCATCAAAAGAGAAGCAATCTGTATTTTGCATCCACTTCAGACCTAACACTTTGATGTATTCAGACTCCAGAAGTTTATCTTCAAAATCCTCATGAAGTCTTTTAGAAACTATCTGACTGTTTGAAGCCCATTTGGCTACGGGTAAACTAGCATCAGACATAATCATGTTTGCATCAAGCAAACATTAGGCACGCCTCCGAGTCATCATCAGCTCCTGAAAGCCAATCATCTACAGGTACTCATACATGATATTGTCATCGAGTTCCGTCACCACCACTGAAGAAAGATACTTTGATGTGATGTTTAATGGTGGCATGGCAAGAAGGGCGAACTTTTGTTTCAAAAGGGAACACGATCAAACCTCATTATTTTTACATGATCATGAATATATGCCAAAGAAATCTATGTGCAGCTCTATCCTCCTTTTTAACACTAACAGAGATTTGCAGAAAGGCCCTTTGAATATCAGCGGTAAGTGCAACTTTCCACCGTCTAAACCTAATCAGAATTTCCACCAGAGAAGGCAATAAACAAGGTCATATATCTAAAGACAGTTGTTGAGGGACAAGTTATTTGGATCCCTTGCCGAAGCGTCAAACACAGGCCTAACCTTTGTACTCACACTTTGTTCCATGACAACTGGTCTGTGGGGCATGTAAAAGATGGGATGGGAGCATACCACCTCCTCAAGGGGAACCTCGTGTATTATACCTGACGTCTCCAATTCTCTGAACACATCATGATACCTCTGCGCCACGACAGAATCCTTTGAGAGCTTGGCGCTAAGTTTAAAAAGCTGTTGTCTAGCTCCTGACTCATTCATTAGACAACAATTTATCTCTTAACCTATATCTGATTTCCAAGGAAAAGCAAATACATATCTACCCTGAGACTGAGAAAACAATAGTATATATTGGAAGTTTTTAATAAAACAGGGATGGAAGGGAGAAAGTTCATTCTTACTCACACCAACACATCTTCAAGATTCCAAAACTTATTTATAATATCGTCTGATATGTCATTCAAACAAAGCAATTGGTGACTGACATGTGGACGATTTCCATTCCAACACACTCCGGAAACTATCCACCCAAAGGCGGAACCTTGTGCCATCAAACAATTTGACAATGACACTAATTTTGACGTCATGAGCTGCCAATAAAACTCCAGGCCTATTAAAATATCAACTGTGATCTGGCTATCAGTAGTATCATTCCACTGGACATTGCCTACAACAAGTACAAGCGATTTCAAAATATTAGTAGGGACAGCAGGACGATACATTGATGTATAGATAACAGAAATTTCAGTAGCTCTGACAGATGGCTATGTGAAACACCTTGCAAACAAATATCGTAAACATTGCGTGGCTCAAATTCACTAAACGATCACTGCCAAAGGCTGTGTAATAAACATTAACTGAATATAGAACCATCCAGGACCAATCTTACTCACTAAATGTTCTGACACATAACTGCGGTCCAAACCAGTGTCAAAGAGAACCATAGCTTCCGTGCTTCCCCATTTACCACTCACTGTAACCTTGGCAGTCTGCAGTAAAACATACATGTTATTTTGTCACATGAAGCATTCAAAGAAACATTTGAAACAATATTAGGATTATCATCACTAGCAGAACAAGGGGCATTCAATGAAACATCGTGACATCATTACTAGTTGTGGTATTACTCTTATATTATCACAAAGGATTGAATGGTGTTTACCCTTAAATTTGGGACATCTGCTACCACATACAGATTTTCGCTTTTAAAGGCATTTAAAACACAGTTCAGCAGTTTTCAACATTATCCATCGTTCTTTTACTGGCAATCTTGTTAAACTATAACACCTGCTTGTTAACAGAATGATTGGACCTTTTACCACACAAGTTGCAGTTCTTCACTCTGTTGGATATATGACAGCTAGTGATGAAGCAGTCGGCTTGTGGTGTCTAAGCTTCTCTCGATGTTCCGCAGAAGAACGACTGTGATCGCTCCTTCCTTTCAATCTCCTTTAAAAGAAAGCGAAGAAGGAAGTCCAAGTCACTTTCGTTGTTTTCTCCCTCACATGCCCATTCGAGACGTATTTCCTGAGGTAAGCGGGACAGTATGAGTGGGGTCAGGACAACTTCAAATTGAGCACCAGTAATCCCCAAGGCATCCAAACGCCTATATAATGTGAACGAGGAGTTTATCATAAAATTCCCATAAAACAGGAAGCTTTGGTGTTTTAGGGAAGGTGATATTAAGAAGATCCTGAATATTATGCATAAAAATTATGCATTCTGGTCGTCCATGTCTTTTACGTAGAATTTCACAGGCTGTCTTGTAGTGAGTGGCAGATAACGATAGACCCTGAACAGCCTTACGCGCCTGCTCTCCCTTCAGTAGACATATAAGAAGTAGGAGAATTTTGAAATTTCTGGTAAATCACTCTTGTCCACAGCTGACTCAAATTGCTCCCAAAAACTAGTCCATTCTCTGACGTCACCTTCGAAGGTAGGAAGATGTAATTTTGGGAGATGGGCTTCCATCGCCCCAGACGAGGTGTTAGAACGATGTGATGACAAAAGCTGCTTAAGAATGCACGCAAGGGGGCGTCATCCCTAAATTCAGCAGCCCTTACTATGTCCTCTTCTAGATCTCCTTCTGAGAGCAAAAATTCCAGAGATGATTGACAATCGTCAAGTGTATTGAGACGTTTGTCGAAGTCCTCTAAACAAACGACCGAGTCCACTTGGACTTGGGGGTCAGCACATAGTGAGGTTAATTTTTTGCTACACTGAGTAACCCATCCTCGTGCAGCGGTTCGGGCCTTTAAACACTCAGGCTTGTTGGTCCACATGTCAAATGGTTTAAACTGTTTCAAATAATTTGGCTTTAAATGTGGTAAAAAAGTTAGACTTAAACTGACCAAATTTATTGAACTGGCAGTAAATTTTGGCGTGAAATATGCAAATCTGGCAACACTGGTCTTGCACACAAACCTTGAGTAGGAGTTGAACAACTCACTTGACTTTGACATGTTATCATGTTGTAAACTAAGCACACTTCAACTAGTCGCTCAAAAAGTTAATGCACACTTGAAAAGTCACTCAATTGAGGAAATAAGGAACAAGATTCCCGGGTTTCGGCACCATATTATCTCTAAACACAGAGAGAAAATCACTCAAACAAACGTGGGCGTTTCAAGCGGCCATGTTTAATCTCAACAACTGACGGTCGGGAGTCATGTGATAAAAACACGGACCCCTGGCTGGTCAATTGACCGGCAAGGGAAACCACTATATAATATATAACAAATGAATTGAAGGGAGACAGGAGTGTGTTGCCCTGTTTCGCAGTAGTGAGTAAAAAGGACCTTGGCAAACAACTTTCCAAAGTGGAATAAGGAATCTCATGATTTTTTTTCGGTACTTCCCGAATAGCAAGATCAAGTTGCTGGGGTAAATCTTCTAAAGATATTGTCCTAGATGGTGGATGGTTCGGCATGAAAAACTGATATTATTTCTGTAAATTTGTAAAAAGGCAACAATATTCTTGCCCAGGTGGCGGCTCCCAGTTGTCCTGTAACTGAAGAGTAACCACTGGGGTAACAGCAATGTGTTTATCGGTAAAATGTATGGACCTCA
>JARFNW010124876.1:0-12274 GCA_031763155.1 Dirona albolineata
ATGGTCCCCTTACTATATAACATTCAGGTCATGTAATTCTTGATGCACAGTGATAAAATAATACATATTAATACTTAGGCAAGTGTAAAAATCACTTTTTAGCGTCATTTTTTTTCCGTACAGTTATTATCTCCCCTTTTCCCTGGTATAGCAAGTAAAAACGTTCGTAAGGCAACCGAACTTATTAAATACTCACAATGGGGGGTGCTGTAGTAAGGCAAACTAAGTAAAAAGAGCAATCTGATAAATTTTTTTATTGCCTTTGTTGATAATATCAAAATATAAGTAAATTAGTCTTGTCAGGGGCAGATAACTTCAACCGCCAATATCTCCGATCACAGATTGCTCATGCCTCCGAAAATTATATTTTGTGATCCGTCAGATATTAAGCTTTCATATGATACCAAATTTGACCAAGTTAAATCATTTTGAAAATTGTCCATTTTGGCTTAAAATAAGTAAATGGCTGGAGAGCTTCCATGGAATCCGCCATAATGATAATGTACAAAATTGCAATTGCTTTTTCACAAATTGGTACTATCTAGTATTATGGTATATATCTACTCACTGCTGCTAAGTTTAGAATGTTAATATATTCAAGTATATCCATGGTACTAAGACTAAGAGGCAGAGAATTAGGCCTAGACTATTGACAAAGTCTGGGACCCTGGCCCTGGAAGCAAGCTAGAAAGCATATAAATAATGTATCAACAAAAGCATTTTGCTAATCCTCTTTTTTGCATTTGTAGTATCTACAAGATGACTTGATACAATATAAATGATCTTCTTGTTCTTATATAATGATATGTGAAATATTTTTATGGAAGTTTGATTGAAAAGCATGCATTTCCGTGTTATTGTTTGTTAATATTGCTTTTTATATGTTTAGATAGGCATCTGTTTTCATTTTCATCACACCACATTTGATATTTTTAATAATGTGTTAGTGTTATTCATTAGAGCATGGTGACAATCGTGGATAAGCGGATGGATGGTAAACATTTTGAATACGTTATAGTTATATAAATATTATTATTATAGTTCAGAAATAGTTGTTGCTAACCTTCTTGCGCACTAGGCACAACAAAGAAACCAAGGCAATTATACAACTTGAAAAGAGTAGGACACTTGTGAGTCCGTCTTTGCACTGTTGAAAATTGTATTAAAAATAAAACGGTAATGTTTGATGGCCTGCTAGTCTCGACACAAAGAGTTTTCAGGTCCAATTTCAGCTTAAAAATTGACCCCTTACTGCAATGCATCACTGAAGGGGAAAGAATTAAGGAAAGATAAAATGCAGGGGTGGCGCTGTTGTTAATCAAGAGTGGCACATGTGTCGGTTATTGAATTACTATGCACTATGTGACACATTACAAAAAGTTAATTTTATTTATATGTTAAAATAAATTTTTTTCACCCTCCTTTTAGAAATCATCCAAGAAACTGAAAAACAAGGCAAAGCTGACTGGCTCCTTTGCTTCTTCAATAAGAAAGGCGAAACATGTCACAGACCTGGGCCAGTCCTCACACGTCATTCGTAAACGGAAACTTTACTCCCCTGAATCCTTACAAGCTGCTTATAAAGCTGTGAAGGACAGCAGTATTTCTGTTAATGCAGCAGCAAAACAGTATGGAGTCCCACTGACAACTCTGAGAGATCGGGTCGATGGACGGATAAGTATTGACACAACCAGACCTGGCCCTCCCTTATTAATGACCAGAGAGGAGGAGGCTGAGATTGCCCACTTCTTACACACCATGGCAAAGTATGGGTATCGTTATACGCGTCTCGGGATAGCAGAGATTGCTACGGATCAAGCTGTGGAGAAAGGAAAAAGACCCCCTAAATCTAATGGTCTGACCACTAAGTGGGTCGACTGTTTTATCAATCGCTGGCCTGGTGTCAGAGAATTAAGTTCAAAGTTTAAAAATAAGACTGAAGCTGAGCATACTGTGAGAACATATTTTGACGAGATTAAAAAGATCATCGATAAATATAAGCTGTTAGAAAAGAGTAATAGAATTTTCAATATTATGGAAGTAAATTTGTTCACAGACCATGGCCTTTCCCCAGAGTTGAGTGGGAAGGCGTATGGAACACATCAATTCAAAACTGAAAATGTCACAAACACAACAATGCTCTTGTGTGGAAGTGTGACAGGAAATGTCATGCCTCCACACTTTGTCTTTCAATCAAGTAAACTACGGCCTGAAATGCTCAGAGGAGCTCCACCAAATGTGAATGCATCAGTTTCAGACACTGGCAAATGTACACCACAAATTTTCAGACAATATTTAAATGAGCATTTCCTCGTCCATTCCCAGCGATTCGACAGCGAGCCAATACTCATTCTGATGGATGGGTCGAGAAGTCACATGTTTGTTGGTATGAGTGAATGGGGTCGTCGCAATAACGTAATCTTCTCTTTCATCCCTGCACATACTACACATCTGTTACAACCTCTGGAGGTGGAATGTTCTGAAATTCTTCAGAGAAAATATGAAAGCATTTGTAAGAAACATTTGAGAATCACTTCAAATCCGTGTATTAGCAGGAACAGTATATGTGAGTTGGCCTGTCAAGCATTCTCAAGGACTATGACCAGGCATGTTGTGATGCATTCTTTCAAGAAAGCAGGAGTATTTCCAGATGTTTCCTCGGAAGAAAGTGGAGATGAGATGGGTACTCACGACGATCTCCCGTACAGAGACAGTCCCAAATCTGATGACAGTCTGCATGATGTGAGTATTGCTATGCTAATGATGAAAGATTTTAAGATAAAAATTATTCTTGAAGTTTTTGTTTGATGGTGGGGAAATGATTTATGGTACAGTGGAAATTATTGTAAGGTCGCCAGATGTTTTGATATGTTCAAGAATATATTTATTCTTTGTGCAGTGCACTTGATCAAGCTTTTATATAAATATATTGTGAGTGATCCAAGGCTGCAGATTGATTTTGAATCTGGTCAAGTCTGCTGGGATAGACTTTCAAGTGAGGTCCTGTTTTTGAAATTAGGTGACGTTGCAGTGCAGAGTCCACAAGGGAAACAAAATATATTCGCAAGAAATTCAAGATTTTTAATTATATCGAGACCAATGAAGCAATAAAAACAAATTACTTACTTGGAAATAGAGACTACCAAACCCATATATATATGGGCTATTACAAGAGCAGTTATTCTTGTCCTATGTGCAATTAAGGGTAAGACTAGTAAGAGTTACATTTAGTATTTTTGTTTGTTTTCTCTTGTCAGTGAGTTTGTTTCCCAATCCAATTATTAGCACTGTATTGCAATGATTGTACCAGCTTCATGTCCACCCCTGGGTGGCTCATAAGTCATCCACATGGATAAATCTAAACCTGTGTGCTCATGCAACTACTACTACTTAATGCTGAACATAGTGTTTGGGACTTTATATGGTCCAAAAATGCATTTTTATTGGCAATTATGTTTTATAAATTATATAGGAGTTCTTTAATTTTAATCAGAGTGGGCTATTTTACAAACTTTTTTGTTAGGCCTAATGTAGTCATTGTCAAGTGTTAGACTGTCAGCTGTAGAATCTGGTGCAGACTAAAGCAAATTTTACGAGTACAAGTGTGTAGTTTGTACTTTTTACATCCTAATCACAGCCACATTGCGTTCAGTTAAACTTAATGAATCGAAGTGTGCTTTTTATTACAATTGTGACACTGACACCAAAACCTACCACACATGTAAAGATAAATAAAATTAAAAAACATTTTTTTAAATTTATGCAGTGGGCTCATCATCTGTTCGTCTTTAATTCCTGATGCAGAGTCTTTCTAGTCATGTGTTAGGTGATGAGTGTTGTAACTCCTCATTGACATTTGGATTTACTTCCATTTGTCATTTGCACCCTTCAGAGCTTGACATGCCATATGATATGGCTGGCCTCTACGCTGCTTTTTGCAGTTTATAAAGGGAACTCGATATAAACAAACAAACATTTTTTTAAATTTAATTAGTTCAGGAGTGATTTAAAGGCAAGCTATTGATGACATTACGTACCCAAGTAACTCCAGTAAGTGGGAATTGTCATTGTTGCTTCCCTTGGCATTTATCATGCGACTCAACCAGTACATTTCAATCGCAGTCATTCTGTGTGTTGATGATATGTGGGCTTGTTCTATGAACCACACAGGCTCTGGCATAAAAAGAAATGCTTTGACCTCTGGCATGGATGGAAAACAGATTTACTGTGGAGATAATTTATTAATATAATATATAAAATATAAGCAGATCTTTAAGTTTTGCAGTCTTTTGGCCCATAGAGGTGGGGCTTGTTTAAGTTTCCGTAGTGTGAATATTACTTTCTGCAAATGAGTACAGTGAGGAAATTAAATGGAAATAATATTAAAGATACAAGCTCATTTTTAAATGTATTTATAACATTGCTTTTGTGGATTGAGAACATGCAACTTTTTACCTCTCTGCCACCAAGCCTCCCCATGACAGGTGGATAATGATGATATAATATAAACATAGAGCAGACATTCACTATTTCTTATATATATGTGCTTATTTTTCTCCTCAGGATGTGACGGATGAAGTTGTGTTTACAGGAGACCTTGTCGTGGGACACAACCAAGAGGTGACAGAGGAAGAGGTCGTGACCACCCAGGAAGTCATTCTGTCTGAGGACGGGCAGACGGAAGAAGTTGTCATCACACCAGACGGTCAGCTAGTCCTTGGTCCTGGGGCAGAGGCTGTTGTCTCCCCTGAAGGCCACTTGATTATTCAGGGAGGGGAGATCTTTGTCACCGACAGAAACAATGCATTCTCACATTTACTTCTTCCACAGTCTTCATCTGATACTGAAAACTCTTCCCCTATTAAAACAGAACCGCTTGTAGCTGAGTCTTTATCATCTGACACTAAGTGCATCATTAACAACGGAAAGATAATTTCAGCAAGGAGGTTAGACTCAGCATGTGCTTTGAGTGTGGTGGATTCCAGTTTTAATTCCTCAGACTCGGATTATAGCAGGGAGCAGGGTGATCGATTGATTGAGGAATTTAATGCGTCAACAATAGAATCTGTCATAAAGACAGAAATATTACAAGATGTGGATAAAGATTAAGGTTATGACAAACTACAACCCCCAGAGCTACTGAGAACAGGAGTAAATTTATCTAATCATGTGTCAGCTTTCTTTTTTCATTAACACAGTGTTTATCTTTTGGCATTAAAAGGGGGGGGGGGGGGATAGTATTTATGAAAGTTAATAGTAATATAATGGCCTTACACCGAAAGGTACAAAAGGTAATTTGATAAAGAAAGAAAGAATAGTAATATGGTAGTAGTAATGGTTTCACTTGAGATACACTTTACTTAGATAGATCCTTTTTATCCTGGTTTTTTCTTCTGAAAAATTGATTCAGTTATTTCATATTTATTGTATATTCAACACCAGACTTTAAAAAGATTTGTCTCAAATGCTCACCTGTCTTCTTGTGTAAATAAATAGAAATGAAAATTAGATTTATGAACTTTCATCGCTTTTGTTTTTCCAATGATAAGTTCAGGTTACAAGACATTGAATGGAAACAAGATGCCCTGGGTCCAATTATGTTCAAGAATCGGCAGCTGTTTCATACTTTTGCAAAGAGTTGGCCGCTGTCCTGGTTCAAGCTTAAAATCTACCCTTCTCTCGAGTCTTGAGAAGGATGGACTCTGCACAGCTTTTATTTGCTAGAAAGGCACCCCATAGTGAGCATGGTCGTGCAGTGTTGTTGTCCCGTCAACCCAGTGGGTCAATGGTTTCGGTCACTGCTGCAAAATTAAGAATTATTCATCCCGCCCCAGAGTCAGACTTGACCCTTCCCCTACTCCCCCTTATGTGGTTTCATAATATGCTGCTATATCGATGTCAGACGTATTACACCTGCACTTGTGTTGTAAGCTCTCCTCAGGATTGCATTAGTGAGAAAGAAAGGGAGACTAATCTTTGGATTATTCAGTCTCCACACATCACACAACACAGGCTTGCTTCCAGTTCCAGGTTCCCATGTATCATAGAATAGAAATACATAACTGTTACTGTTACTCAGCGCCAGTGAGAGACTAGAAAAATTTTTTTTGTCGGCCAGGGGAATCAACCCCATGCCTGCCACAGCAACACCATCTTGCCGTGAACCAACTCACTACCTCTGAGCCATGCCGCCACCCCAGGGCAATGCTTATGGGGATGAATGATTGATCACAGTGGGCCAAAAGAAGGGAGTTTAAAATGCTTCATTGTCTACACACACGCAGTGGGCTCATCACCTGCTTGTCTTTAATTTCTGATGCAGAGTCTTTCTAGCCATGTGTAAGTTGATGAGTGGTGTTAGCCCTCATTGCCATAAATTGGATTTACTTCCATTTGTCATGTACGCCCTTCAGAGCTTGACACATGGCTGGCCCCTACACTGCTTTTTGTGGTATGAAGGGGACTCAATAAACAACAACATTGTTTACATACGATGTGGCAACATAATTGGGCAATGAGGATGGAATGTGGAACCAACAAATATCTGTAGATATCGGTGTTGCCTGATGGGAGCTGTATTTGGAACTGATGTGGGTGACTTTGTGGTGGTTTGTTAAACTTTTTAATTCTTATGGTTACGGGTGCAGTCATTTTCAGATGATAATATTTTGACTCTTGCGCATTTAACATGGAAGCCCTGTGCCTAAGATAATTCTGTTACAGGGGGGGGGGGGGGGGTTAAAAAAAAATAAATAAAAGTTATTAATTGAAGAGAGGTTTTATCTTGATTGGACTGGTGTGGAGTGGAGGCTAAGATCTGTTTTCATCTGCATGGGCTCAATCTATACTAGCGTTGGACATAAAAATAAATAAAAAATAGCTAATGTGACAGTGACACAAGACATTTATTTATTTATTTGTTTTACTTCAGTTGGTTGAGTAATGAACCTTTTCAGATGTGTTTAGTCAGAAATAGTAAGTAACAACTGAGGGATCAATATATCCATAATTATTGTTATCGATTCATATTCATATAATTTATTATAATGTATGCGAGGATATTTGTCTACTTATTTTTTTATCAATAATTTGGCCGTTGTGATTTAGGCAAATAATTTGCGTTGACAAAGAAAAACTTTCTTTTTTTTTGGTAACTTTCTGTTTAATTTTTGTGATTTTTAAGAAAGGCAAATTGATATATCACTTTCATTGTTCATCTGGCCTACCATCACCGATTAGGCTATATATTATATTTGTATACTGTAAATAGATGTCTACTTAATGCTAACAAAAACCGAAGACAACATGTAGGCTACCGATACCGCCATGATGTCATGTATGTAGGACGCTCAACTGCTTCGCAACAAGTAGCAATATTACATGTACGGGTATTACTAATAGTATTAGATAAATGTTTAACTTCCGGTACTAAATGGGGTTTTTTAAAAGCTTGATGGGTATACTGTTACTACTGTTGGGTTGATCTTCAAGTTCAAGTATTGTCTTTTTTTTTTTATAGAAGCTCGGAAACGCCCGCTATCTAGGTTCTTACTTACTCAACTTGCTGTTATTATTATTACTATTAAATTACACATATTAGTGGAGCATAATGATGGGTAGGCCCCTATCGTACATTGGCTACTTTTGGTACTGATTCCTGATGGTCAAATGTTTCTTTCCAATCATGGGCCTGCACTGTTCATTTCAAAGGGAGAAAGTAATTCGTCAAAAGAGAAAGCTATACTTTATCAACTTTACTGAGGGGTGCCATACTCATAGTGGTCGACGGGGCCTATGATTCATGATTCGAATACCGTGCAGACGGCTGGATCCTAGTTACAACTACAAATACGGTAATGATGATGATAATAACAATCTACATTTATATTATAGCGCTTATTCACGATCATCACCGTGCTCTAAGCACTTTACAATTTACATAACACTTAACACATTTGCCTCGGGGAAAAAAATATATTGACTTTAGCTTTACTTGTTCTATTGACCTATTTCCCCAAGGAGAGTTGGCCCCGTACTGAAGGCGCAACTCTAGTGACACTACTACTTGGCTGCAAGTAGACGTAAGACAGATGGTGCACAATTGATTTACTTACACTTACAATAATAAAAAATAAAGTGCATTTATATAGCGCCTTCCATATCCGTCGACATTTCAAAGCGCTTCACAAGACAAAACATGAAAGTATATCATCATTATCATACATAAATCAAATAACATTCGATAGACATAAGAATACTCATACACACCAACTACGCAACATACAGATCAATACAGTTATACCCACTCGTTCTCTCTATGCACAAATACATATATGCACATACACCAACAATGCATAATTACAGGGGTATCAAGCATACAAAGAAAATTATAGTAATTTCAGGAAAGAAAGAAATAATCGACACACACACACACTAATATATAATATACCCATCATAACACATAAAGCAATGAGTTTTTTTAAAGTGTCTCTTACGTGGTGTGGAAGCCCATTCCAAACTTTTGGGTCGTAATGCTCAAAAGCCCTGTTTCCATAATATGGTTTAGTTTTTTTCTGGGTACAGACAAAAAAAAGTTTTTTTTCAGTTGATCACAGACAACGGGGTTTTAAATTTGGTTTCAGGAGTTCTGAAAGATAGGATGGTGCCCATACCATTAACACATTTGTAAACAAACAGGGCAGTTTTGAATTCTACCCGGGATTTCACAGGGAGCCAGTGAAGGGATTCCTGAAGGGGAGTGATGTGATCAAATTTCCTTTTTCGGAATATAAGCGAAATAGTTTTGCACATGCTGGGACTTATTTAGCAGCACGTCTGGTAGACCAGACAGAAGAACATTACAGTAATCCAGTTTTGATAATACAAAAGATACCATTAATCGTTTAGTGATGTCATCTTAGAACTTAATGGAATGGAGACTGATGGTAAGGACAGTCTAATCATAGTGGGGCTGAACATGACTCTTTTCTGCAGCAGATCAATACAATACAGTATTAGAATTAGACAAGGAATGATCACCATGAACGGAAACAAAGCAATATAGCATCGCAGTTCGCAGCTCCTCGGACAATGCATGAGTGAAAAATAAAAGACACCCTTATGTAAATACCATAGGCGCTATTAACCATCACGCATGGCTGGAAATAGAGCTGAATGATATACGAATCAGGAAACTATGACAAGCTATGTCCAGACTCATTTGTTGTTACGGCTGGTGGGCAACACAACATGCAGGTCAGCGAGCATATTTTTTGTAGCCGTTACGAGTAGGAGGTGGCCGAGTAGTCAGGTTGCCGGGCTCGAGATTGTGAGATCCCGGGCTCGAACTAGGAGAAACTTCACACTACATGTCCTCACTAAACTCAGGAGCTAGTGAGTACCCAGCTACAAGAGTAAAAAAATGTGTTGTTGGTTCAGGGTGACAGTATGATGCGCTTAAGAGGCTGCTCTACTGTGTGGCCCCTGACTGAAAGTGAGAGGCCAGAGGAGATTTTTTCAATGACTGACATGACCTGCTGGGGAATATATTAATGATTTAAAGTCTGTAATTCGATACTTTTACCAGAATTCTGACTATAAACCCAATAATAAATTTTGTGGAGTTAGGTGTCAGGCGATAGAAGCAATGGCCGAACTTTCATCTCATGGCGAAGGTCATGGGTTCGAATCCAACCCGTCACCTCGGTGTTTTTCTTGGGCAAGAAGATTTACAGCTATCTATACTTGCTTAACTCGACCCATAATATGTAGAAATGCATAGGGTAGGGCCTACCAGCTTTCAACTGTGTAAGTAATCTGTGACAGACCATCGTCCTACCAAGAAGGGTGGCATATCGTCATGTAGCTCGGTCCGCTACACACTACGGAAACCGGGATAAGCACTGTCTATATGGGCTATGAATGGGTCTGGAACTTTTTGAAGTTTTTGCAATGCCATATTGATCATCGACACTGTTATCGTCCTTATCATTTATCTCACAGAAGGCCGTGTTGTTATTCAAAGCCAGTCTAATCTCCTTGGTGAGCATCCATGTCTGCACATTTTGGCTGGATTCAGCTATTCATAACTACAATGAAATGGAAAAATAATATACTCCGCAATACCTAATACTAATACATGGAGGCGATATGGCCTAGTAGTTAGGATAGCGGACTCTCATGGCGATGGTCGTGGTTTCGAATCCTAATACAGTCACTTCGAGGTTTTTCTTGGGCAAGCAACTTTACTTCAATTTCAATTGCCTCACTCGACCCATGTGTAGAAATGGGTACCAGCATGCAGCTGGGGAAGTAATCTGCGATAGACCAGCGTCCTACCCAGAAGGGTGACGTATTGTCACTCTGTACACTTCACGCTACTTAAACCGGGATAAGCACAGGCTCTATGGACCTCAAGGCCCGAAAGGACTTTACTCTTTTTTTAATACCATATACTTGATACTCTTTAACAATTTAATCCCAAACTCGTTTCTTTCACACTCACACTCATGCCTTTACAAAATGTCCCCCTTTTCAATTTGATCTCACGAACTTCATTCTTTCTTCAGTCAATCGTTTATTGTGTTTACTTTGCACAATAGCAGCCTTGTGTACTCCCAATATTTCACACTGCAGATATTTACCTTTCACTTTCCCAATAGTTCTAAATATCCACAAAGTTCGCTCTAACATCATGTTAAAAAGAGACTTGTCAATACAGGTTATTATATATAGACCAAGGAATTCGAATGGAGACTTAGCCTAGCCTACACGTGAGTTCAGAGACTAAATTGTAATACTAACACATATACAATGTAGCGACAAAATGTTGAAGTTGAAGTGGTAGGGTGTATGAAGTGACACTACGGGTTATATTTTAATACCCTCAGCGGTTGAATGACTGGTGGGAAGTATAATTAAGTTTATATCCTCTTTTAAACCAGTCTCTTCATGCTGGCCACACACTTGAAAATACGATAAGTTAAAGTAAATAAAGGAGAATTCAAAAGCTCTTTAAAATTACATATATTTAGTCTTTAATTTTATATCTTTTGATAATCTATAATTTCATCATAAACCAGTTTGACAACCCATATAAATCTCTATTCATGTGGCCTGTTTTGCCACTTAACTTTTCTTTCGCTCCTGAGGATGATCGTCCCAGGGTCGCTCTAGTTGTGGTTTCCTCCTCTGGCCTTTGTCAGGGATTGGAGGTGTAATCTGGCCTCTCAGGGATTGTGGGCGTAACCTGGCCTTCAGGGACGGGTCGTAGGGTAGTTTCGTGTTTCGAATTTCCTAACGCCACAGCTGAGTAAAGAATTAATGTCTTTTATATACTGGAACTGGGTTCATCCGTGAAGTTTTGCAATTGTCGGTTGCTTGGAATTTCATGCATTACCATGTATATTAGCGTGGGTTTTGGTTGACCTAGTCGGTTTCCCAGTCGGTTGAATCAAAGAGCTGATTTGCATATATTTCACTGGGTGAGCCTTCACAAGTCCACCTAGACATCCTACAAATACCATCAACCAAGACATCCCAAAGACAACATCCACCAAGACATCCCAAAGACACCAACCACCAAGTCATCCCAAAGACACCATCCGCCAAGATGCCCAAAGACACAATTCACCAAGACATCCCAAAGACATCATCCACCAAGACATCCCAAAGACATCTTCCACCAAGACATCCCAAAGACAGCATCCACCAAGACATCCTAAAGACACCATCCTTCAATACATCACAAAGACACTATCCACCAAGACATCCCAAAGACACCATCTACCAAGACATTTCAAAGACACCATTCACCAAGACATCTCAAAGACACCATCCACCAAGACATCCAAAAGACACCATCCATCAAGACATCCCAAAGAAACCATCCAGCAAGACATCCCAAAAACACCATCCACCAAGACAACCCAAAGACATCATCCACCAAGACATCCCAAAGACACCATCCACCAAGACAACCCAAAGACACCATCCACCAAGACATCCCAAAGACACCATCGACCAAGACATTCCTAAAACATTATCAATGAAGACACCACAAAGACACAATCCACCAAGACATCCCAAAGACACCATCGACCAAGACATTCCTAAAACATCATCAATGAAGACATCACAAAGACACCATCCACCAAGACATCCCAAAGACACCATCCACCAAGACATTCCTAAAACATCATCCACCAAGACATCCCAAAGACACCATCCACCAAGACATCCCAAAGACACCATCCACCAAGACATCCCAAAGACA
>JARFNW010124898.1:0-12273 GCA_031763155.1 Dirona albolineata
GAGAGAGAGAGAGAGAGAGAGAGAGAGAGAGAGAGAGAGAGAGAGTTAAGTTTGTTGAGTTTGTTTTTTTTTTAAAATAAAGAAGATAAAAACATAAAAACAGAATTGGTCAGGCGCATTAAAAATTTTCCAATGTAATCTTTTATCAAAATCATGTGATGATGTACACTGTTTCAATCCATGATGACATGCTTCTGGTAATTTAGCAATGTCCTTATCTAATCTCTCCATTTGTTAACATGCACACCAGCCTGTATCTTTCACTCCGATCACATCCATCCTATCATGCTCCCCATATATTCAGTGACTGTTGTCACACTTGTTTCTGAAGTTGAAGTGTAGTTACTCTCACTCTCAAATTCCTAAATCATGACAAACTTCTGTCATCGACATCCACATACCAATTATATATATATATTTATACACATAAAACAAGTAAATTAATTATTTCATAAAGACATCCGTAGCCGTTGGTGAAATGAAAAGCACAGTAAATATCCACCCATACCCTAAAACCCTAACTGCAATTGACACTAACTTATAAATACCTTGTTATGATTACAGGACTTAGTACTAGTAAAAATACTTTTGCAAAAAAAAGTTTAAGTGACAGAAAGAGCAGAGATCGGGACCAGTTTTTGGGAGATTAGAAGTTCAATTGGAGAGCAACTGGACTCCTCATCGGGATTAAATGGACGGAGATTATGAAGCCACCAAGAGCGTTTTAATAGTCTGGCCCATTGTTATGTTCTTACATTTGTGTACACATGTATCATATATGGACTCATTCTGTTGAGTTCGTTTCTGAGGACCCAGTGTTAAATTTCCTTTGCTGTGTTGTAATTCAACGTCACCTGCATACCCCCAGTAGATATATAGGCGTGTATGCTTTTATTTACTCTTATTTACTAGCCTTTAGGTTGTACACATTCAAGCTTGAATTTTAAAAAATCATTCAAATCTTTTTGAAGATTGTTTTCATATATATATCACACTGATCTAGTTGTTATTCATATCCAGCCAAGGGTAACAGAACACACAAAGTAAAAAGAATTTCACTACTGGGATGAAAGAAGAAGGTTCAGAAGTTTCTGTTCGAGAGTACAGTCCTTGGGAGACATAAAAGAACAAAACCCAATGAACTGGTAAAGTAAAGTCAAATCAATGGAGTAAGTGTCAGAGATACAATGTAAATACAGTCTTCTCTGACTTAGTTGCAGAGTTGACTTTTGACCCATTAAAATAGATAGATTTGGAAGTAGTAATGTAAAGATGTCTGACAAAATTCCGCAGAGAGACTGCTATCTATTTTATTTTTTTGTTTCTTTTTGTGTGCAAAATTCCAGTCCCAGGTCGGCACGGCATGGAAACCATGCTGGTTAAGCGGAGTTACTTTTGAAAAAAAATAAAAATATATATATATAAAATAAACCAGAGATACAGGTTGAGACTGAAGAAGTTGCCTGAACTTTACAAGGACAAAGTAGTAACAACATGCAGGCACCATTAGATGACCTGGCTCACCCCTAACACGCCGTCCACGCAGTTTGATGTCAACGACTTTGCTCTTATGAGAGGCGACCGAACGTCAACAATAAAAAAGCGTGGAGGAGGAGTGGGCACATTATATATGTGAACAACAATATTTCAATAAAATAAAACACACACATGTAACGCCAATCTCGAAATATTATCTCTGAACATTCGACCATACTACCTTCCCCGTGAATTTTGATTATTATGAATATATTATTCATGTATTATTATTATTTCAACACTGTGATGCTCCATGTCTTATGCGTCTGTAAAACAAATTTCCCTTATATGGGATGAAAATAAAGTATATCTTTTATCTTATCTTATTCCATTGTTGAACTTAGAGATGATACTTGACCACAGTCATTTCATTTCAAGATGATTATTGAGCAATAAAAGATCAGGCGGCTTCAAACTAGGCCTGCATGACAAGCTTTTCAAATTGTAATTAGTAGTTCAATTTTGTTTGTTCAACCCTCCTCTCGTTATGCGGTGGCCGAACAGTGAGCACAACTCGACTGTTGGTGTTGACAAGCAATGTTTATCATTATCATGACTAGTGAATAGGCGGGTGACTGCCTAGGTACTAGTCAACACCAATATTATACATATAATGAAATGTATTGACTCACTAGTGCTTGTGTGTCCTTAAAGGTAACACACTTACCCTGCTTACCTCGTCCCATCAGAGTCGGACAATAATATATATATATATATGGTGTATTAAGTGTTAAGCGTTTCCGTTGTTTTCCTGGGGCAAATGTGCTACTTTGTAAAGCGTTTAGACTAAGAGAATTTGAAGATCGGGGATGCACTACATAAATGCCATTTATTATCATAGTAATAGGTCAATCTGTACAGAAATCATCATGTGGGAATTCAAATTCAACGCAATTTGAAAGTAAAATGAACATTTGCAATATTATAATCAAAAAAAGAAAGATATTTAAAATTCCTGAACTGAACAAATTCTAAACAAAGTCAAACAGAAATGCATGATAAAAAAAATAAAATATTTTCTTTATAAAATATAATGTGTGTGCAAAGTTAAGTGATTGTATAACAATCTGACACACTGGCGGACTGTGTCGTGCAACATGACATGATTGATATATATATATATATAAAAATATATATAAAAATATATATATATATATATATATTCTCTCTCACAATCACAAGAAGTCAGTCTGTCTGCACTTGCAGTGAGCTTTTAAATTTTCTAATGAGTTAATGAAACATCTGAGAATCACTGTAAATGAGCTGTCTGCCTCCTCATATATATATAATAAAATATATCAATATATAATATATCATATTCTGTGACTCGTATTATATCTGACGTGTACAATTTTAGCTCTATGGCTATCACTACTATCATGAGAGGCAGATACAAAAATCTGTCCGCAACCATCTGACGTGTACAATTTTAGCTCTATGGCTATCACTACTATTATGAGAGGCAGATACAAAAATCTGTCCGCAACCACCCACCCAAACTCTAATCTCCACTCCAGTGGCAGTAGAAGTCTCTGCTGAAGAACTCTCGCTTGGTTAGACTGAGAAAAACAATTGTGTCTTTAATGTTCTCTAAGTACACAGTTGTCCTAAGAACCCACTGTTCAATCCGACATGTGACTAAAATTTACCAGAAAGTTGATTTTTATTTCTCCAGTATTCTATTCATATCAACAACAGACTCAAATTAGGGATTCTGTTTTACCTGTCACATGATTTGTTCCAGGCATAAAACCTGCATGACATCAACACACTCGGTCGTGAAGTGTTTTCGTAACATGACACCCACGTCTAATAATAAAGATTAGGAAAGACATATATTCCCTGCGTCCGTCAATGATTCTACCTGTTGCATTGTTCAGCACTTGAAAAGAGACAATGATGCCGACCAGGTAAGTCACACACATTTTTACGCGATGTTTACTGATTAGCTTTCACCATGAGACTCACTGGATAGCTCATTACACGGCAGGCTAGATAGCTATTGTTTTCATCCATGTGGGGTTGTAAATGGTTCATGGGCAGATTTACTGGTCAGTCCAACTCTACAATTTAATTGTCCATTGCGTGGACTTGACAGCGAAGAAAATGGTTTTTAACTAGTTATAATTTCCATGATCTATAGAGAGATCTTAGAGGAAACATCTTAAATTTAAATCATAATCATAGAAAACATTTTGCACCTTAAAATGACAAGTCAAAAAATCCTATTATAATATATGAGCATTGGCAGCCAACACAAACATTGTTTTGATCTCTGCCACAGTCATGCGGTGACTGCCAACCTCTTGTCACTTTGAAGAGGATTCTTGGTCTTGGGTCAGGAAATCATGTGTTAAGAATTTTACACGCACAAAAGTACAACAATGCTTGTATAGCATAGCAAGTAAAATTTCTTTACTTTAAAAACATTCAGTCATTCAATTTGTCGCTTCAGTCAGACAGACCACTGAAATTGAAGTGAAGCGTCAGAGTCTGCCTTCAGACAAACTGGACAGCTGAATAGTCATCATTCTAATTCTAAATTCTATTTCGTCTTAATTTATATACTTTCATCAAATTTTGTCCATGTAGATCGGTCTTCTAGGAAACAGGGGTTTCTGTAATGGTTTTTACATTAATGAAATGATTACCAGTACCAGAGCAAAAAGAAGAGTTTAGTCTTAGTAGTAGTAGTCGTAGTAGTAGTGTAGTCTAGGTTGTTAGTGACAGTGAGTCGAGTTGAGTAGAGGAAGGAATGGAATTGATTTCATTTTTTCGTTTAAAAATTTACCTCATCTTTATCTCGGACAAAGTAGCTTCCACTTGAGCCTTGGTAAATCCTATCTGGAAAAACACTATGCTCAATTGCAGTTTCTGCTGCTAACATGATTGTTTCAAACTGTGGATCTTCGGGGAAGGAATTCCATTGTTCTGAAGTTTCAAACTCAGATTTGGGGCCCAGGAGTGGAGAATTTTCTTTAATTCCATACCCACTACCTCTTGTATTTGTAGGCGAACGTGGAGGTCTAGAGGAAGAATTACCATCTCTCTCTGACCAGTTGTGACCGTTTGGCATGGGAGCAAATGAAACATGATGATCAGTAAATGAGTCCTGGTAACCTGGGTTTGTTGATGAGGCTGAAGTGTTGTTTACATCAATGAGTGGCCCCTCCGCCTCCACGGGGTCAGCGAATGTAAAGTGACGAGCTTCGTCGCTCTCTACGGCATTATCTTCACCTTGCATGTTCATCATTTTGGCGGAATAAGAGTAAATTTGAAAATTAAGTACACAAATTAAGAACTGAAATAGCCTGGTTTCCGAAAATCCTCATTTATTGAAGTCACTATCTCATTGTTATGACTCAATCACACAGTCACATACACGAAGTAAGAAACCATTTTTGTTGCGGTCACGAGATAAAAGGTCACTTCCGTGTATGAGGTTGGCTGTCTCGTGAATTTTGGAATTCCCTTTTACTTTTACCCGCGACTTTCGTGGTGCTTTTTTCGTGGACTTTCTCCACACCAATATCTACATTTATGCTCTGCACTCTGAGGTTTCCGTTTCCAATGACATCGGTGTATCTACATGCGATATTATCATGAATCGTAGACAGACATGACCATTTGTTCCTGCTCTAGCTGAGCGTGCCACAGAATTATTCTGTGATGCGTGCAGACTTTCTTTTATCATTACTGCATCACTGCGTGGTATGGAGACGGAGACACAGAGGGAGAGGTGGGGTGGTGGAAGGAGAGAGAGAGAGAGAGAGAGAGAGAGAGAGAGAGAGAGAGAGAGAGAGAGAGAGAGAGAGTTGAATTGAATTCAGTTTATTGGATGGGCTGCTCGCCCATTTTCAATTTACATAATTTCGAATAATAACAATTGCATTTATATAGGTTATAATGTTATAGAACATAAAAAACATTTATACAATCAAGTGCTCTCTCTTAATATTTTTAATGTAAATGTAATGTGTAATTTATAACTACAATTTTAACAAAGTAGGCCCTACTTATATCAGCCATAATATGAATAGTAATAATAGTATTCATATTGTTGAGTAAGTAAGTCTTACTCCAGCATTCTATTCTCCTCTAATATGTCACCATGCAGGCATTTTATTTGGCTTAAAATCAGCACAGAGTCAGAGGTGTGGGGTTAATGATAACGTCTTCATTTTCCGTATCGAAATGTTAGGTCATCACTTTTTATGGCAGAGGTAATCTCGGTAGCAATTTTCTTTCCATGAGCTATAATGATATCATCAGGTATTGGTATAATAATATTGTAATTTCATAATCACAAGACCAAGTGGCAGCTCTCTGTTGACCTGTAACTGAGGAGTAACCGCGAGGGTAACAGCAAAGTGTTTATTGGTAAAATGTATTGACTCAATGATACATTGTTTTCCAATTTACTGGTAAAGGTGATTGGACACGGTGGGTTCATCACCTGCACGGCTTATTATATTATTCCTAATACTGAGCCTTTCTAGCCATGTGTTAGGTGATGAGTCGTGTGATCCTCGTTAACATTTGGATTTACTTCCAAAAAAGTCATTTTCACCCCTTTCAGAGCTGAACATATGGCTGACCACTATATTGACCTCTGCAGTATCATCACAAGACCAGCTCAAACAAATTAAATGCTCAATATCGAAGCAACAAAAATATATTCTGTCAACAATCGTGATGCTTTGGTGCCGTGTGTGCAATAATTATGCATCGTTTATCCACAATCATTATCTGTGTTCTAAGTGCTTTACAGTAGCACATTTGCCTTGGGAAAGCAACGGAACATTCATCACGTGATATACCACACTCGGCCTGATAAGCGCTAATATACTATCTGGACAAAGACACAGCTTGCGTACAACCGAAGGCGACCAAGAGAACACAGACGCCGGTGGCCGATGAGCCAATGTCAATATGAATCATTATGTATAGATATTGACGTGACGGGTTGGGTCCCAGGCGGTCACCCATTCATTCACTAGCCAAGATCAACGTTGCTTGGCAACACCAACCGTCGAGTTGTGTTCACTAGTCGGCTACCGACGCCCCGAAATGGAGTATGTGGCAGGACCTCAGCCGCTCAGCAAGCATCGTCGGCGCCCAAACACTAAGCCCTACCCAAATCCATGATTCGTCATATCATCGTGGTGTTCTATTTTAAATATATATTTGCATACGATTGGCTTCAGCGAGTCTCATAATATTGCTCTCTGTAACGCTTCCATTCCTCTTCTTTCCGTCTCTCCCTCATATTTTCCCTTCAATATGCCCTTTTAGTTTGGTATTTTTTCTGAATTGTGTTGCTTCTCCTCACTAAAAATGTTTCAATAATCTATTCACTTTTATTCTAAAATTCTTAAAGCAATTTTTGGGGTTTTTTATTTGTTGTAACGCTAGCAGTATGATCACGTCCTCTGTTTCACTATGTTTTGCCATGGATTGTTCACAGTTACAGTTTGTGATTTTCACATTACCCCACGCCAAAGGCAGTTGCCCTTTTCAGTGACGTGGTCAGACTTTCAAAAGAGTATAGCTAGTGACTCAGTTTCAAAAGGGCAAGTATTTAAGTTAAAGGTAAAGAGAGGAGATGGTGTCGGCAACGATCATTATCTTGTGGCAGCAATACTCAAAGTAAAATTACGGAAGACGTTATGTTTCAAAAGGACCAACAGACAACAGTTTAATATTTAGAGACTACGAGACCCCAAAGTGAAAGGTATTTTTGCGTTACTGTGTTACAGTTACAGCTACCCCCCCCCCCCCCAACAATTAAAAAAGAAAGAAAAGGTTTCAAGCTCTGGCAAATAAATACTATGGTGGAACACACACAAAACTACCTCGGCGTTGACGCCTCTGTGTGTAAAAGGGAGGTGATTACTTTGACAAAATAGTTGTACCAGTTTGTTGCGGAAACTCCGTGCTTTCTTTTGTATGTCTGATAAGTAAGTATCATTCTTGGCATTGCTAAAAAAAATAAAATAATAATAATAATAATGGAAGCAAATGATATTGAGCAACTCTCGTGTGATCCAGCCAGCCCTCCATTGGTGTAATGGTGAACAAGTAATACATAAAAGATTCGTTGAACGGTATCACCAAAAAGTAGAAAGCTGTATAAATAGAATATGTATATTTTGAAATCAGCGAAATAATCCATCGGAAAAATATAAAATCCATAAGCCATAAATATCTAAAATCAAATATTAACTGTTATATTTCATAAACTGCATAGCGATATCGCAACATTGACAAAACAGCACAATTTGAGACCGTGTAAACCCTTAAATATATTTGTTAGAGCCTTGTCACAGATGGTTGTAGCCTTTTGTTTAGGCTTTAGTGTGTTTTACAAATGACATGTCCTCGTTGCCGTAACTGACTTGATAACAATAGCCAGTTAAACCCATACCGGCGTAGCTTTCACAAATAGGCAATGGATGCTGTCATATTCAACATTCTATGTCAGGAAAAGTACATACCGCACTATGTACTCTGAGCAAGCATCCATTTCGACCTTCGAAGTTATAGGTCAACAGTTGACTGATCGCTCGAAATTATAATGATCGTGTAGAGGAAAATGTGATACTTAGAGCATGGTGATGATCGTGAATAAGCGCTATATAAATGTGCATTATTATTATTATTATTATTTTTATTATTATTATCATTATTATTATTATTATTATTATTATTATTATTATTATTATTATTATTATTATTATTATTATTATTATTATAGTCTCTTTGACTACCCCCACCCCCACCCCATACACATCCTTTCTGTCCCTGCCACTTGCTACCCCTCCAATGCAAACGTAGACTTTATGCCTCAGTTCGTTCAACGAATATTATATCATTGGTTCATCACATGCTGTTTCATTATATTAGTAAGCAATCGCGTTTTGAAAATATTATCGGCATGGCTTAACTAAATAAATGTAAAAGTGTCTTTTCCTTGCATTACAATGTGTGCGAGGGATGGGCAGGTTCATATGTGCAGTCGACCATCACATTTGAGATGTATCCCATGTATATATTATATCTGTATTCTGTCTAGCAGACCTAGGGTATCTTTATCTTATTCTTTATCTACAACCACAACTTGTATTTGAACAATCATACATTTGCGCGTAAAAAAAACAAATATAAAAAAATAAAAAAATATCAGCTCTTCGCGCAGCACCGTAAGATGCCGTTGCCTAGGCTGTCCTAAAAAGGAATATAGATAATCCATCAAGCGTTAATCTGATGTCAGCAGGAATCACCCATTGTTGTCCAAGTGAGCGATTCAGGGGTTAGAAATCTTGCCCATGAAAAAAACACAAACAAAACAAAACGAAACGAAATGACTGAAGCTGAAGCTTGAACCTGTGTCGCCCATGTTGCCGTGCAATGCCTTAGCCACTCGGCCATCTCGCCCCGTATGCATAGCATTCATGAAAATTCATCATCATCGTCGTCGTCGTCATCATCATCATCATCATCATCATCATCATCATCATCATCATCATCAGCAGCAGCAGCACCGTGATGTCTGTAAGCGCGCTCGCATATGGGAATACCTGTACTGAGATGCTATAACTTATATTGTCGTTGTTGTTTCGCAAGCATTATATTTCTCAATATTTTTACATAATACCATTACCACTGACGCGATTAAAAATGAAAAAGATAGAAAAAATAGCCATATGGTAATGGATCTGCTGGTTGTGTTTAGCTCACGTAAACATTGGATACCAAATCAAATCATGCCAATGTTCCCTCCCAACCCCCTCCCCTTCCCGGCCCCCATCCATTTTTAATAAGTTAAATCCATCCGTCTGCAAGGGTCGCATTGATTCTCTCAGGAGTAGCTCGGACTCGGGTTTTCCACTTTCCGGTGGCGCGAGGGGGTGAGGTCCTACAGTAGGTCAGAAGAAAAATAATAATATTAGTAGTATTGCGTTGGGGTGGAAAATAATATTAATGACAAAAAGCAACAGTCCAGATAAGCAGTCTATCTTTAATGTTGTTACATATAACAAATTACAATGCAGCTAACCGAGACTTGATTGTAATTGAACACACCAGAGCAGAGACTTAATAGTTGTTTCAGTCGTTGTTAGTTGGGCAAGATGATTTTATGCTTCTTTTGCTTCACTCTATCCAGTCGAAATGATTACAAGCTGGCATCTGATGAACTAATCTGCGATAGATCAGCGTCCTATTGAGGAGATGACGAATCGTTTTGTCCTTTTTACGCTTGGTAACCGGGATAAGCACCAGTCATATGGACCAAAAGACTCTACTTGACTTACACGAATTAATTAGTCAACACCCATAATTGAATGCGGAACTTTCTTTACTTTACTTACTAAGGTAGAAATATAAACTATTCTACTTGTTCCAACTAACTTGGTCACTCATGTCATTTAGCAAGCCAGTCGAGACCAGGTCCCGGTGTGTGGCCGCTGTAATAAATACGGCTACTTGGAGCCAGACATGAGCTAGGAAATGCAGTGTGGACCAGTGGCTTCAAATCATCCAGTAAGGATGGGACTGTTTTCCACCAAAGGAACCACCACTCCTGCATACCCGACATCCCAGTGTCCAAGAGGGACAACTCAAACAATGGAAAGTATTGTAAAAAAAATGTGCGTTCAACAGGAACAAGATCCAATCCAAAAGGGATAACAAGGTTGTCTTGCCTTTAAAAGGGCAAATAAATAATTAATGATGAGGCTTATTAAGAAGGCTCCTCATCCTGGCCAAGACATCACGAAAAAAGACAGACTCCAATTTTGGACTACTGCAATTACTCTGTTGAGGGATACAGATTGGCGGAAGCGTAGGCCTAGGTTCCGGTGTAGGCGAAGGGCTAGGCATAGGCGTATCAAAATCCATAGCAAGAATACATGCTGCGGACGCATGCCTAGCCATGTTCCTTTCCCTGGTTTGGTTCTTGATTCGCTTGTTTGCCGCTCGTTTTTCTGCATCTTCTCAATAGAGTACACGACTGGAATGACTAGTCTTTTCCAAGTCAAAGCGTTACTACAGAAATGTCCGATTAAGACCTCTCGCGGTCCAGGGAAGATACAAAACCCTTGGTTCTTGATGCCCCGGGATCTCAGACGCTTAAAGCATGGTGATGATCGTGAATAAGCGCTATATAAATGTCATTTATCATTATTATTTTAATTCTACATGTTGAATAAATGTCCATGGGATACAATTCAAAACAGAAGATACAACAAACGTTATGACGTGGAACAAACAAAATCATTACAAGCATCGCAAACAATTCAGTCAAGTTTAAAAGACAATGGTTAGTAGGTCAACGATAGATAGACAATAGACAATGGTAGGGGTACCATCAAACCGAGCGTGTCTCCAATGTCCCTTTGATCTTCCAGACGCGCTCAGTTCAATGACCACAATATCGGACTGAGTCAGCATGGTATCGGTATCGAAACAGACAAAGGGAAATTTGAATTGATAGATGGATTGCACTCTTGAGTCTTGAGTAGTTTCAAAATTTCCTTTCTACCGTTGACCACAGACCAATGGTTCCCCTTTTATTCCACATGAATACAATACGTATAAACCAAACATTCAGAACTGTGTTACTGGATGCACTAGTGAATTCGGTTGAAGGCATTGAGAATTGAACAACGCATCATGAAATTCATCCACAAATAATGCATTTATCTTTGTTGGTTGAAATCAAAGTGACTTGACGCTTAAAAATAGCGATGTGTTGGGAGTTTTACATTACTTTCACAAACGTCAGCCAAGACAGAGACAAGATATGATTTTTAGCTTGCTGATTGGCTTCAACATAAGTAAACGTTGGCGCCAAGTAAGGCATTATTTATTTGTCAATGAATACAAAATCTTTGGATACTACCAGAACATGCATGTCGATACCAAAACGCGTTCAGTTCGGTGTTTTGTTGAGTGCTCCCAATGGTCTAATTTGCATACTAAGCGACAACAGTTAGCAGACAACGCGTTATCACGAACTGAACTAGGACTTTACGAGCCCAAAGTCAACACTGAAGCGTGAGGGGTCAAAGTTCAGAGCTATGACATTATGATAGTGGTGAGATGGCTAAAATAATGAAATTCAACTCCAGCCCTCATATTTTTTTCATTTAATTGGCTGATGAGTGAAACACATATTATGATGCGAAGCTATTCTGTTTACAAGTAACAGTAATCGTAATTGGTATTAATGGGATGAGGGAATGTGCCAATATGAATCACTAGCGCAGGGAAAAGTTTCGCCGG
Source organism: Dirona albolineata (assembly GCA_031763155.1). Taxonomy (NCBI): domain Eukaryota; kingdom Metazoa; phylum Mollusca; class Gastropoda; order Nudibranchia; family Dironidae; genus Dirona; species Dirona albolineata. The sequence goes on from JARFNW010124898.1 coordinate 11,824, forward strand.
GTCGGACTTCCTCCTAATGGAAAAAGGAATAAAATATAGATAGATAATGGCCATAAATAGGGTCTTTTTATGCAAAATCAAGGCGGATTTGCCCAATAGCCATTGGAAGCCCGCCGCCTCTGATAATTATTAGAATAATGGTAGGAAATTGTTGCAGTGTTAGAAAAAGGCAATATTAGGCATGGACAGAAGGAAAAAATCGAGAGAAGCGAACCCATGGCAACGGCTCCCATCGCCTCACCTTGACCTTCAACTTATCTACCAACTAACCTCTTTGCCCACAAACAGCAGACTCACACGCTACCACTTAGCTAATCCGCCAACCCATTATATTTTGCCACAGTCTGAACCTCTACTCCTCAGCTTGCGCTCTCGCGCTCCCCCCCCCCCCCCTCTCTCTCTCTCTCTCTCTCTCTCTCTCTCTCTCTCTCTCACACACACACACACACA
>JARFNW010124909.1:4297-21071 GCA_031763155.1 Dirona albolineata
CCCCCCCCCCCCCCCCCAAGAAGAGAAGAGATGACAAGGACAAAATTGGTTTGTAAATTCCCTCCTGATGAGAAGTTGGTACGGATCATCTCATCTGTCAAATGAAAGAAAAGTTAGTAAGAGAAATTTGCTCACGGGGATGAAATAAAGTATTATCTTATCTTATCTTATGTGATCACACTACAATGCTGGCCTGTTGGCTCATGGAATACAAGTGACCTTGACCTCAGCACTATCATAGTTGAAGGTTAAGACACTGACGTGTTGGCCGTGTCCTATTTCTGTTCAGTCTGAAACATATGTAATATTTATGATTTTTGTACTAGTCCTTATTTCTACATGTATTTATTATCTATCTATTCCCTCTTTAAAGATTCCACCTCGTTGTGACCTTTTGATTGTAATGAGTAATTTGTTTCTTTCACTCTTTGTTGCCTTCCCCAGTCTGACCAGATATGCTATGCAGTGCTCTGCCTTTTCTCCTACTTGGCAGCGGGGATGGAACAAAGGAAGCAGTCTTAGCCACTCCACTTGGACTTGATTTAAAAACAAAAACGAAACAAAAACTACCCCCCCCCCACCCACCCAATACCGTACAGACTATTACCCAGTATTATCCCCGCACTTAGGGTTTCAACCCCTCCCTCCTCAAATCGTTGTAAACCTTTGACGGTCTTCAACTACGTCTTCGTCTCTCCAGGAATAGTAATAAAAAGATTTTACAATGAAGTATATATGTCTGTCCTTCAATCAGATTTATTTTTCCCTTCCTTCTCCACCAGTTTGACCTTGATGTCATTTTCATTCTACTAGTTTGACCTTGATGTCATTCTCATTCTACTAGTTTGACCTTGATGTCCTTTCCATTCTACTAGTTTGATCTTGATGTCATTCTCATTCTACTAGTTTGACCTTGATGTCCTTTTCATTCTACTAGTTTGACCTTGGTGTCATTCTCATTCTACTAGTTTGACCTTGATGTCCTTTTCATTCTTCCAGTTTGACCTTGGTGTCATTCTCATTCAAACTGACAGGCCCTATGACCTGGACCTTTCCATCTCTTGTTGACTCTTGCCATTCTCTAGGGGTTTAGTACAGACCCCCAGTCATCTCAAGTGTTCAAGACTTTATTTTTTCCTCTTCTCTTTGTCTTAAATGACATGAAATGAGAAAACTATTTACAAAATCTCTCTAATTGTTGTTGGTCATGTTTGCACACACACACATACGTACAAACATGTGCGCACAAGCACACACACACACACACTCACACACCCAATATTTTGCCTTTCCGGTTTTTCCTCTTTATTCCTCATGCTGTATGTTTTTATCAATACATTTCTTATTCCTATTATTTTAACATCTTATTCAAAACACGAAGAAAAATAAATACACCCCAAAAACAAAATATGTTTTATGAATATAAATTCAAGCCTTACACTATGTTGTTCTCAAGTCCTGCTGCTTAGACTCGTTGATATTTTATTTGTCAAATTATATCAGATCTACATTCTATTATTCCTTCAACATTGTTGGTTTGACTGGCAAAGTGACTTGACATTCTATGTGTGTCCGTTGTCCTGGTTGTCCCCAGCAAATACTCACTGACTTCCAAGCTGAGGTACGATGTTGTCGGCCATCGTCGCAATGTCTCCTGGCTGATCTAATGGTGCAGTTTGTTCTTGATGATATTGGTATGAATAAAAGCTTTATTTTTCAAACATTTCTTCCAACTCAAGTCTTCTAAAAGGCTTGCAATATCATATAGTATTCACATATATATGTTTGTTTGTGTGTGACTGATACAAACCCATTGTCATCTATATCTGAAGGATGGCTCCATCTTCCTTTCATCATTTTCATTCATGATTTCCGTTCCATTCCAATCGGTTCAAAAAGCATTCCAGTGCCAGCTGTTTTTCTTACCTCTGACCCTTTATTGGTTTGTTGAGGCCATCACTTGTTCATCATCACTCCAACAAGTTATTATTATTATTATTTTATTTACACTTGAAGCTTTTCTTTCTTTTTCTTTTTTTTTGCATTACTTTTATTCAGATTTGTTATCTTCTGGCAGCCCTCATTCCTTCACTCCATCAACCAAAGCTGTAGGCGTATCTCTCACTCTCATCAAAACTATTCCATAAATTGTTTCTTTGGTGGTTTGTTTGGGTTTTGTTTTTGTTTTTTTGTGTTTTGTTCCATAGAGAAGTTGGACATGTGTTTCTTCATTTTGTTTTGATTTTGATCTCATATTAAAAATGTCTTCCTTTAAAAAAAAAAAATACATGCAACCCAGTGCGAGCTTTCTTTAACTTTAACACCCTTGGTTGTGAATTGTTAGCCACTCCACCAAAGACCTGAGTAGCATTTGTTTCATCTTAATCTCCTTGGTTTATATCAGCCCATGACCTTTGACCCCACCCTTCACCATCTGGTCATGGCCCTGTGTCATCTGACGTTTAGACATCGAGTTGTTTTCCCCCTCTTGATTTCCAGATAAAACCCATCGTCTTGTCTCTAAAATTTTCTTGACTTCAGTTGTTTCTCCCCCTTCATAAACATTCTACCACAATACATACAGGATTATGATTATTATATATCCTTTGTTTTGACAAGACAGTCATATTTTCGTCCATCTGCCCCTTCAACCACCTCACCCCTCGTCATTAGAAATTAAATTGTTTTCCCTCATGTTACAAGTTGGTGGCAAGACTGCTTCCCCCGGTTGGTGGATTACACAGGAGGCATTTGCTTGTTTTATCATTTTATTAGTTGAATTTAGTCAGGTACAAAAATGAACACTTGATGCTGTTGTAGACATGATTCCTTGATGTATTTGTTATACACCAACGTCATACCTGCCACCCACACAGATTTCATTTGTACACATTTTTTTAAAACCCCTGATTTTGGACTATTTTTGGATTTTTTGCACGTGGTACCGAAAAATAATCATGAAATTCCTTATTCACCATTGGAAAGTTGTTTGTCACGATACTTTTTACTCACAATAGACCAATCACTGGGAAATGGAAAATCCAAGCGAACGGTTTTCACCTATTCTATTAATAGAAGAAGAGACAAATGGTTTTCCTCCAAATTCGGATTTTTTATCAGGATGATACAGATATTTCTTTTCAAGTGTGTGGCAGGTATGGGTCATGTCAATTTCAATTGTTTTGTTTTAGATGAATTATAAGATATCTCAGTAAGGTATGAATGTCATTTGATGGTAAGTTGACAGACATTCCCTTTTGTCATCAGAATAAACATCTAGTATAATATATAATAATAATAGTATTGTATATAGCTGGTGAAGTATAACATAAAGAGATGATGATAATGGAGCTCATTGATTTATCTCTCATTGGATGATGACAGGGATATTTATTCTCTTCTATTGGTCTGTGTGTGAAGGGAGAGTATGATTGGTATGGACGGTGACTGCATTAGTTCACAAGGTGCTTATCTTATGCCTCTTCTCTATCATCTGTTTGAAGGCAATGTAGTTTCAATGTATAATTTATAATCAATTCTGTAAAAGGAAGAAAAAGTTTCAAGCCATGAAGTCTAATGATAGATCTCAAAACTGAAGACTACCTTCATTTTTAAATCTTTTATATTTTGGAATTGCCGATTTCTTCATACATTTCATGCTGTCTCAGATTGCAATCCGGTTTATGAGCAAGACAATAAAATCTGTTTGCTTTCTTAATTGAGACAAATTATCCCTACAACCTTTGACCCCGTTGGTTACCCCAACAGGTCATGTAGAAGTTGTAGAGTGAGAGAGAGGTGTGGTGATTGGATGGAAGGAGTGGCTGTGATAACAATTCAAGTCATGAGCCATTGTCATATTATTTGAATGCCATGGTCATCTGTCTTCTTCTATGCATTCTGTCATTTCTATTGGAATCATCCTTCTTTGGACAAACCCACCATTTACCGTTTTAGTTGACATTCAAGTGTTCAAAACGTGTGGCCTTCAAATACTATCTTCCCACCAACAATAACAAGTTTATTTTATTAATTGTCGTACCATTTACCATTGCTCTTTGTTGAATTGTACCATTTTAATTTTACCACTCACGCACACACGCCTACACAACAAGTGGATGAATGATGGTTGGAAATTTGAATCTGAATATTAGATTTCAATTGTTTGAAAAGAGGACAGTGTGTGTTGAGTGGTGGCCATTGTTTGCAATGATTCATATGTAAGTGAAAGAGATATTGAATGAAAGAAAGTAGTTTAGATTTTTGCCCTTTGTTGCATGGTTTGGGTACGGCTCTATTTATTATGTTTAATAGTGGTTAGTTTGTCATGTGAGAGATGTTTTAGACATTATTTTGCCTCCAACATTCCACATCAACATTTCCATCCCCGTTTGCCAACTGCTGTCATTGCACTCTCACCTTTCTTGACTGGACCCGGAGCTGCCCGCATCACCACCACTTCCACTGGAGCAGGAGAGGAGGAATCCAAGTACTGTGATAACATCCTACCAACCAACTGGTCACGTCGGACATTTCTCCTGGATGGTGCAATCAGTGGGATCCAATCCACAAGGCAAAGGCGATAACCTTGCTCAGTCTCTAGTACAGTGGACTACGGTTAAGATGATGTTTTCATTTTTCAGGATAAATTCAGTTTAAATGGACTGAAAAAGAACAATAATAAATTGAAAATAAAGGTCAACCTGCAGGAAGTTGACCTGACGAGGTGTTAGACTAGATTGATGATAGGGTTGAGGTGTGGGCTAATGCTTCCACCTTCACCATTTGTCAGTCAGCTTGGTTGAGTTCACCTTAACAGTAGTCCACTGTGTTTCTTATTTATTATTATTATTATGGCTACTATTCATGGTTGGTTGGACATGTTACTATATTATTATTATTATTACTACTATTATTATTATGACTATATCTAGATGTAAGATGATTGGTTGGATATGAAGTAGATTGGGAATAGCATGTCTCTACTGTGTGCTTGGGAGAATAGATTTCTTGCATGATAATTATTTTTTTTATGAATCTACATTTGATAATGCATTCCACAATTCCACCAGATTTTGGGATGATAAATGTTTCATTATCTATTTTGATAAAAGTGGTGGATTGTCTTGTCTTGAAGCATGTTGGCATGAAGAGGTGGGACACAGTATAATAAGTTATAAGCTGCTTGATGATGGTATTGCCCCTTAACAGTGTTTGGTAAACTAGGTATGGTATGGGTGTGAATGGAGGAATTGAAGAGAAAATACAGTGATGTGAATCCCAAGGTCGAATGCAATAGGACACATTAGGGCAGGTCATTGTTGTAACTCCTGTGCTAGAACTAGCCGTGAAAATAGGGATGATGATACTGATACATGCGTTTGTCTTTCATTCAAATATTTTAAGATTAGTTCATGTCACATCAATATTATTCAAAAGGAAATGAAACTCAGCTTTTGTCAAAATTATTTGGAGAAAAAAATATATACATATAGTCATATAGATGACATGACCCATGACCAAAAAATGAAGTCCTGCAATGACACCAATGTTATATTAGGTATCTTGTCTACGAATCACATTGTCCACAACAGAACTGGATTTTATACAATGGGTTTGGGTGTAACAAACAGCAACAAGAATCTGTTTTGAGAGATGCTGATGAGTTCAACATTATAATTATAATTATAGGCATCATTTTTATATTTTAAAAACATAAATTGGTTCTAATTTCTCTCCAACTCTGACCCATACCAGTTCACATCGATTAAAGTTTATCATGGTTGGATACACAGGCAATCTATAGAATTTAATACATACACATACATGTATATATACCCGATGAGAAATATCATTCAATAGCATTTTATGTGCCACAATCATCTTTGAAATATGCTTCTTTTATTAAAAAAGACACTGATGGAGCTATATTTTCAAAGCATTAACCAGTAGCTAATCCTGTCAATGTCAAGGTGACAAAGATAGATGAGGACTAGACCCTAGGGCAATGTCTCCAACCCAGCGCCAACTCACCGTTCATGTTATTATAGAACATCATTTGTATCACATACACTATACTCATTTTGTAGGTGACAAATACACCTATCTTTTTCCTGTCTAGTTTGTATTATCAGAATGTGACCTTTGTATTGACAGTGTGTAATGGATGTCTGTTCGTGGCACGCCTGAGGTGCAATTTAGTGAACACTTCACACTCAATTATTTCTGCCCAATGATAGGAACATCAATCAGGAATAAAAAAAAAATATTTTCATAGCTGAAAGCTTATTTAGTTCTCAAGCAGCAAGTTAAATATAGTCTAGCTGTGTGAGAATTTGATAAATTTATTTAGATTCAGATGCAATATTATTATTGTAATTGTAAATACAATTTGTGAGCGTGTATGTGTATCAGTATCTGTGTCGTCAGAATTTGTGAGCGTGTATGTGTATCAGTATCTGTGTCGTCAGTGAAAGTGATCTATATCTATTTATATAATCATACTTCAAAGTAGGCCTACTGCTTTGACATATAAAGCACACATGAAGAGGAGAATCTGCGTGTCTTTGTAAAAAAAAGTTAATTTTACCTTTTTATATATAATCTAACCTTACTTTTACTTATGCATGGATGAATTGCTGCATTGTTGTAGCTTAAATCTTTGACCTGATGGGTGATTGAACAATCCAGTGGGTTTCTGTTTGGTCAATAATGCCACTGGTGGATGTAGCATAACACGACTAGGCCAACTGCCAACAGTGAACTTGACGACAGCATACAATGAATAAGTAGGGAGGTTGCAGAGGTGAGAAATCTACATTTTTGCAATCAGAAAATGAATTGAGGCAGAGGAGACTGTATCATCAATAGTTGTTTTGATAGTGTGTGTGTGTGCATGTATCTGATTATATTATTAGGGATGAGGTAATCCTATGTCAGGAGACCTTTGATACTGTGATGATAGTGATAGTCCACCTTTTAATGTGATGGTCATTTGGCTGTGAATGCAATGGGAGGAAATAACTTTTAACATTTTCAACGAAGGAAACACATACTTAGAAAAATACTGACAAATAATAAATAATCAGCTGTTATTCATTCTTCAAGTCTGCTTCTACTTCGTGTTAATTTTAGGTACAGCGTTCAAACACATGTATTATGTATACTCACACTTTATCACTGGTGTGTTTCTACCTAACCACATTTGGAAAAATCATGTCCTACCTTGTGGGTTACTGGCTTTTAGGAAGGAACCTTTCAATTTCTACATGGTGTGTCTGTTGTATAATGCTTGCAAAACAGGGCTAGAATGACGCAAACAAGTGGTCTTAAAGGGGCATACTTCATTGTCATCTTTGAAGATGAGACAATCAATTTGTGTTCTATGTAGGCTGCTTGATTTAACTAAATTCTGTTAAATTTAGATGCACATTGGGCAAAGTGCAGTTGAGTTATTGCAATTTTAGTGGTGGTCAGGCTTTTGGGCGTAGCCATACATGGGCTGTGGGGATTAAACCCACATATTTCATATGCACCAGTGTTATCCATGAACTCATTGGCCCTCTGGACCCAGGTGTAGAAATGGGTAACGGCTCACAGCTGGTGGCCAATCACTACTTTCCACACCATGGAAACAAGCTCTGACTAAAAAAATGACCTGCATTTCTTGAAAAAGATTAGATTATCGCTATTGTAAGGACATTTCTCAAGTCTCCAAAAACATCTCATATTATCACGGAACTACCATAATGGCCAAAATGAAACTAGCCCATTCCTGATGCAATGCCACCATTGCCCAACTCCCTAATGAACAACAAAAGGAAATGTGCCAATGTTTTTAAAAAGCGTATAAAGCTAAATGACCCAAATGTATCACTATCACCCTGCTTTGGAATTATTGGATTTAAAAAATGACCATTGCCATTATGGTATCACGTGACGATATGTTAGTTATGAATAAGCATGTGGGAGTATAAAAGTATTCAATTTTGAATCTATCTAAGCGAAGTGGTTGTAATTCCCCCACTGTATTGCCATTCAGTAAGGACTTCCACTGGCAGATTCACTACACAGGTTATTCACACTAGTGACGGTCAGATTCACTACACAGGTGTACTCACACTAGTGACGGTCAGATTCACTATACAGGTCAGATCCCACATGGAAAATATTGTAACTGTGATAGTGTACGTGAAAACAGTTCACCCATTCACGTTGGCGCCTAGCATTTTGCATTGGACACCAACATGAATGGGTCGACTTTTCACCAACATGGTCACAGTTGCTATATTTTTCAACATTGGGTCCGACCACCAATCCACTCTAGCCACAAATCAAAATAAATAAATCCAAAAAAACTATTTATTAATTGACGTGGGAATGTTTGATGTTGGTTATGTTGGATAGATTAGAAGGCTTGATGATAGGATGAATGTTTGCAATGACAGCTCATGATTCAAATGGAACATGATGGAAATAGTTGATGAGTCTTGTTTCCCTAGAACCATATTATATATTTAGAAGTGTGATCCACTAAGAATAATAAGGCGGATAGTAAACAAACATCCTCATTAGCTTAGTCAAGTTTCTTCAATATTTTAGTAGTTTTAGACATTTATTTTAGATAGATGAAACAAACATAGGGACAATGCATTCAATTATTTATTTTATTTTTTCTTCACATTATGATACCCATAATTTTATAATGTAATTTTCATCAAGATTAAAAAAATTAACATCCATAAAGGAATTTTGTATTGTTGTTTTGTTTTCATGTGTTACATTATATCATCATGTAGGTAACAGTAATGAGCTGTACAGGTTTTAAAGATAAAATTAATACTAACAACATAGTATTACATACAGTGTAGTAACAATATCAAGAAATTAATTTTTCCCTTTGGGTTTCTTTTTCTTCTTTTTCTTATCGGCTGGGTCCTCCATCAGACTCAGCATGCTATCCTCTGCCATTTTTCGCTTCTTTAGCAAATGGCTGAAATTGAAGAAAAGGAATATCATTAGTAATTGTGGAAATAAGGAGTAGATTTACAAACAAAAATACAAGACTACTTTGCCAAATAATGCGTCTTCTTCCACACAAATTGTCTTTTAGGAGGTCTGGAGTTTTCATTAACCCATTGCTTCTCTAATCGCCCAAAACCGTCCGATGAAAAGTTAGGTCTAGACAACTCAATCGGCCACAGTGATAGTGAAACTACATTGTAGCTATGGAGCTCATTGTGTCTCACAATTTGAATCTCTAGTACTAGTACATTGAACACCCGGACTGGGCCAGACCACCAGGTGTAACAACAATAATGACTTTCTTCCTGGACACTTTACCTCCACATAGAGGAATGCCAGAATGCCCTTTTTAGAAAGTCAACTGCAAAACCCAATGTTTGTTTATATTATCAAGTCCCCTTTATACCACAATAAGCAGTGTAGGGGCCAGCCATATGTCAAGCTCTGAAGGGTACACATAACAAATGGAAGTAAATCCAAATGTCAATGAGGACTTGCACCCACCATAACAAATGGAGGTAAATCCAAATGTCAATGAGGACTTCCACCCACCATAACAAATGGAAGTAAATCCAAATGTCAATGAGGACTTGCACCACTGATCACCTGACACATGGCTAAAAAGACTGCATCAGGAATTAAAGTCGAGCAGGTGATGAGCCCACTGCGTCCAAATCCCATTACCAATAAATCGGACAACAATGTGCCATGAGGTTCATACATTTTACCAGTAAACACATCGCTGCTACCCTAGTGGTTACTATTCAGTTACAGGCCAGCCAAAAGCTCCCACCTGGGCAAAAATCCCAACCATGACCAAATTGAAAAATAAACATGAGCAATCTATATCAAATGTTTTGATATTTGTCATAATATTTTTCATGATAACGGGTGGCAACCAAAAACTAGCAGCAATGAAAGTGTTAAGTATTTTAATGAAGCATCATTTTCAGACCATTGTAAGACAAGACCCTATGAAAACGGCCACCACTGGAAATGGTGTCTGTACTTGTGACCCACCTTTTCACACTGATCACCGACTTGGATGTTGTTTTGACAGCATCCGTCCAATCCCTGTCAGAGCCTCGAATGGCATATTGGGTCAGATTCTCCCCCAGGAACGTTTCCACATCCTTCTTGTGCTGGTGTTTGAACTCTGCACCAGCTTCATCCTGAAATGAAAAGGAAAGTATGAGGAAGTGTTAATTAAATGAATGAATTTAAGGAATGAGGGCTGCCAGAAGCAAAAAATCCAAATAGAAGGTATGAAAAAACAAGGGAAAATGGTATCGCTTAAAAGTTAAAACATGTAACAGAACAAAAAGAATGTTTCGGGTTTCCCCTTCATCAGCCAACAAACACTACAAAAAACCCCACAAAAGTAAGCGTTTTGTACGTTTGTTGGTTGATGAAGGGGAAACCCGAAACATGTTTTAACTTTGAAGCTATACCATTTTCCCTTGCTTTTTTCATACCTTTTAAATGAATGAAGTAACCTTGGCAATGACCGGCAGGTCTTGGAAACCATGACAACAGTACAAAACCACCAGCCCATGGTGCTGCCAACTAACAGGAAGAAGGTACGATGAGACTCCACCAACTATCACCAGCTTTGCCTGTCAATGACGACTAAACTATCTTTTCCATCAGTACTGTTGTTTGCCAGTGACAACTGAACGTCAAACCCCAATAAAACAGAAAATAATTAATCCTACTGCTGCTTGGAATTATCACAGTAGCTTCCCTTTGCTAAAAAATGTTTACTTTCAGTATGAACTTTTCAAAGTTGTTTTGGCAAGATAATTTAAAGGAAATATATATATTAAAAACAAATGAGGCGACATCAGTAACAATTCAGTAGATGATAGGTGATAGGGATGATGGTGATTCCTGCCATGCTAGTGATGTAGGATCTATTATTAGTACCTGGACTGTATTATCTCTACAATCTTGAACGGTTTATGTTGATATTCACGAGAACATAGATATAATCATGATTTTATATTGTCTCTTCTAATCAGCCAGGGAAAATGTCTGGGGCAACTAATGAGATTTAATTCCAGGAAGAGGGCTTGGCAAGCAAAGTGTAATAATGTCCCCTCCCTCTTCCACACATACCAATTCCTCGTCCACCGTTTTCCTGGTTGGTTCCATGTCAATGGCTTTCTGTTCTGGCAGCAATGTGGCAGCCTCTTTCTCCAAGATCTGATTGAAGTGCTGAGGAAGAGAGTCAAGTCAAGTATTAGTGTTTGTGTAAAATCAGTTTGTAAAAGTCCTTGTGGCCTGTAGAGCCAGTGTTCATGGTCAATGGTATTTTCAATTCTCATTCAAGCTTTCAGAAAAAAGTATCCAGACTTATAACAGTACGGGTACAATTCAAAGCTATGGGTAAATTTTCTAGTCAATTTTCATTAAAATAATTTTACGGTTACATTTTTTTATTTGCTCAAGTGTGAAAAAGTTTAAGTGTAGTAGTAGTAACCCTAATCAAGTCTAATCAATTCTTTACATTGCGCCCGATGCTTGCCTCCAATCATCACACCAAGCGTCCATTTTTGACTTGTTTCTTCAGACTTTGTATTTAATCATGTATCTGCCATAACAATAACAAGAACCGAACGGCAGGTCAGACCACCTTGTTGTTATCGTGAAATAGACTGTCTTCACACGCTCAACTTTACTAAGGCTACCCTATTTTTAAAGGAAAGAGGGATGTTGAAATATAAATCAAAGTACAGTGTTGATGTTTACCTGTACAAATTTCCTCATGGTCTGGTTAAAGAGAGCCAAAATCTGACTAGCTGGTAGGTCTATCTCCTTCTCCAATTCATCGACTACTTTGTGCTGGAGGCCCAGGGACAACAGGATGCTCTGACATGAGGAAACAATTGGAACAAGATACAGATGGATGCCAATGGAGGATGAAAACGTTACCAGGACTTTCAACAAACACACATAATCTAAAGACATGATAATTGAGAAATTTAACAATAATATTAATATGAATTGGAGGTTGGACTTGTCTGAACCTTTTAAGGTTTCTCTAGAAACGCCTGAAAAACAAGTTGCTTTACAAATGCCTGAAAAGTGGCAACAACTTTATCTTTCTGTTGGTTTCGCGAGTTTCACTCGAGAGCAGTGTCAAGGTGACAATGGCCTTCTGCTGGTGGTCCAGGTTGATAACGGGACATTAATAGTGCACTGTACTGATCAAGGTCATTGACCACTTTAGACGAAACATGCCACCCTATTGCACGTTCACGCATGATGCGTCACAAAACGTCATCGGATAGACACGCCAGGCTTTAAGACATTATATTCAAGACTGGGCCGATCACTCGAGTAGGGCAATCAAACAATGGCAAATTCAGGGGGGTTTTTTAAAGAGCTCATAGACAGCATATTATAGCATATAACTGTCGTGGTAGAAAAATCATGACCTAAAAATTTTCTTTCCGTATTCCCACAGGTCCAAACCGTATCTCCATATTTTTCTAATTTTCCGTACTTAGTATGACAATCCGTACGGGTAGGCATCTCTGGTCATGGATCATTGATACCCAACACTTCTTAGGGGGAAGAGCAACAGTTTCCCCTGAGACTGAGACATTCTCCCAATTAATCATTTTATTTTGTATATCTGAGACAATAGATGCAGTGTTCAAAATGTTAAAAATTTCTTGAAGACACTGTAGTACGTTTATCAGTTATTCGGTTTCACTACGTTTAAATAAAATGATAAGAAAAAAAAACAGTTAGAAAAGGCCACATCATAAACAATAAAATTGTCGATAAGAAGAGAAGATTTATTTGGGACAATGGAAATATTTAAAAAAATGTAATGGTAAAACTATCCCATTATCTTTTTTTTCTATTTTTTTTTGCATTCTACTTATTCAGATTCGTAGCTTTTGGCAGCCAGTATTCCCTCCCTTTGGACAATGATGACATCCAAAGTATGTCCACGTTTATGAGTAGGAACCTGAACTTTAAAAACAATTGAAAATTAGAATAGCAGAAAATGTCATGTTTTAAAGTCAATAAAGACTTACACTCTGTACAAGACTAAGACGGAAAGGAATCTTGGCGGTGAAGTAGAGTCGAGCGAGTGACGGCAACAAGTCCACTACCAAATGGTAATCCACCATGTTACCAGCGTAGAGTTCCAGTCTCTTGATGTCATAGGTCGTCACCACAGACAGCATTTCCTCCTTGGCCATCGTGTCTGAATGGGGGGGAAAAAACAAACATTTGAAATATATATACATCAGAAGTCTATTTTGTTAAAAGGAAAATCACATTGGCACTATCATGGGAAGATAATGATAAGAAATAGTATATATATAGATAGATAGTAGTAGAAGCAGGAATTAATAGAATTGAATTAACAACAAACAAAATCTTAAATTGGTGGAATGTGAAAAAAACAAAAACATTTCAGGCTCAACTTCATTAAACACACACACACACAAACATGCACGCACACAAAAAACACAAACATGCATGCACACAAAAAAGAGAACAAAAAAACAAACAATCATGGCTATAATATGTCATGTGCGTGGAGGGGGGGGGGGAGAGAGAGAGAGAGAGCGAGAGAGAGACAGAGAGAAAGAAGGGGGGCTAGAGAGGCACTTCTCCCTTCATCTCATTCCATTTTTATATTCTTCGCAACATATAATAGATGTACATTAATAAAGGGAAAATCTGAAACATTTATTTACTGTTTATTGTCATTTACAGAAGAAGCCTGTTTTTTACTACACCCCCATTATTAACTTAAACAAGGGCGTCTCCCTGTAGGGCTACAATTGCCTAGGCTCACATTGTCACAAACCAATCAGAAATCCGCACACACAGTCACTACACACACACAGAGAAGACAAAAGAGAAAACTCAAAGGAAAACACGCCATTCATTCATTCACCGCCAGCTTACTTGTTTCATTGGCAGAGTGTATTTTGTTTTGTAGGATATTCAACCCGAGAGCCGGCTTGAAACTCCGGAACTGGAAAGCGAGAAGGGCAACAAACCTCCTCCTGAAGTCTGAAGGGAATAGGTACAAACATATTACAATCGCTATGTTACAATCAATGTTATAAATAAAACTTTAATCTAATTTTGGTGGTAGCATGCTTTCTCCACACCCTTTACACCAAGGTAAAATGAGAGGGTTTATAATGAGACTAGGAATACCAGTACCAATTCCAGCGACATTTAAATAGATTTCAAAAAGTAAAGTAAATCCTCAACAGCTATGCCTACAGCGACAACACCGACTGGCGACCAACTGAGCCACACGGCCACCATAGAGACAGGCCTGTGACCTTTTATGGCAAACAATGCTTGTTTGAAAATGATCTTCTCCCTATTACTACATTTGTCATGCTTGGTAGGAAATGAGAATGACTTCCCTTCAAAATAGGAGCCGGTAGAGCAGTAGTCAAGTCACTCGGCTTTGGTTCGAAAGGTTGTGGGTTCAAATCCCGGTGGAAGCGCTGGATTTTTATCTCAAAACCTTGATCCCACTTTGCAGCGATGCACTGCGGTTGACACCTGGATTATTCTGTCTACTTTCAGAATAGCGACAAATTTCCCCCAGGATGAGCAAAGGCAATTTATTATTTATTACAAAAGGGCTGTATAAGAAAGTAAGTCCTCAACTGATTCCGTCCCAGCATAATTAATCAAATTCACCAGCCCGTCTCGGATTCACCATTTTCACACAGGGGGTGACATAATAAACAATATTTTTACCATATAATATGTCATAAATATATATTGTCATATGTCATCATTTTCAAGAAAGAATAAAGAATTAAAATCTACCAACCATTTGTGTGTTTGTGCATTTTTCTTAATGTTACTGTGTTTGAAGTTGGGGAAAAAAAATATGTGTGAAAAAAAATATTTTGCATATTTCACTCACATTTGCAATCCATTGTGGTTTTTTTTTGCTCTACACCGTTTCAACAGCTACATAATCCAATAGTATATCCAATGGTGGTGAACATGTATTTCACATTGATCCATGAATTCAAATTTTTTCTAATGATTTTGTTTGTCTTAACACCTACATAACAAACAGGAAGAAATTAAAATTACATAACACTAAACAACAGCAAGTGTTAGGCTTTTTTTTGCTCCATCGTGGTCTAGACCTTTTCAACAGCTACATAATCCAATAGTAAATCCAATTGTGCACACTATTTGAAAATTTCACATTGATCCATGAATTTGTTTTTGTTTATTACTTGTTTTGTCTCAACACCCACATTACAAAGACAAAGAGAAGAAAACAACACAACACTAGACAACAGCAAATGACCACCCAACAACTAACAAATATTGTCCATCAACAGTGCGACGAAATTGAAAAGGACACCAAGAGTAAGCAGAGTGCGTTTTTACAATTAACATTAGTTTCGTATAAATTACTACAGACTTTAGTTTGCGATAATCGATGACCCGGTGTCAGCGGTTTTGGGGATTTTGTGTTAAGTCATCGAGCCGCTACCAGGACCGAATCAGTTAAAAGCCTTTGGACCCATAGAGCCAGTGTGTAGGTATCCCAGTTTCTGTAGCTTGAAATGCACATAGTGAGAATTCAATAACCTATACAAAGGTGAACGAAATGGGACAGAAATAGAAATACAGTATTGGGATGATGGAGACCATTTTCCCCCAAAAATAATCATTTTTACAAGTAAATCATTTAGTAGACTGCTAATTCCCCCACCTTTCCAGAAATCCTTGAGCCAGGTATATCTGTCATCATCCCCTTCCTCTCGTCTCAGCGTTTTCAACATGATGCACGTATGCTCTCCTGTCAAATCATTCTGTTAACAAAACATAAAACAAAACATGATGAAGCAGAGAGAATATTAATTATGATACCAGGGAAGATGATTTTGTTTAGGAAGACAGTAAAACAATTTTAAGTGTCGCCAGAGATAAAATAAAAGTTTTAAGGGATTTTAGTCTCACTCCCGTTTCAACGCTTAACTTTATTGTAGCATCACTAGCGGATCTGTCCACCGTCACACGGTTGAAACGAAAAATATAATATTATGGGTGGACATGAATTTGGCCACTTTTTATAAAATAGCATAACATAGGCAAGGTGTTCTGGGTTTGTTAGACCCACGGAACTGGTACAGGGTCAAGGCCATGTCACAGGACTTGAGGAGTCATGCCAACTTACCGCTGTTTGACGGGCATAGACTGGGACGTAACCCGCTTTCTTCCAGAATCTGTATGACAAACACAAACAAATGGGGTTTGAAAGTAAGGACAGACATATTAGAAAATAATTCAACACAGTAGCATAAAAAGGTTTAATATCCAATTCAAAATTAGACAGAAAACCAAAAAGAAGTGTCTAGTCTCTCAGAGAGAAATAAATGAAACCATAATATGTAACATAAGATTTAAGAAGCCTGATTGACATATTCAAACCTTTCGTTAAAGATCAATTCTAATTAATAACGTTACTGAAAATCTTGACCACCCATACCGAAACAAATCTGAAGTGAGTCCGTAGGACACGCCCATGTAGTCCAGATGCTCACATCGCCGTTCTGTCAGTTTGACCAGGAGGGGAGGGAGATTCTTGCGTGGTTCGAGTCGCTCATTCAGTAGATTCAAACTCTGGGGACAAAATCAGGTAATTTATTATTTCACTTTATCAACAACAAAATCTTTTTCTAATGTTGTACCTTGTAAATGAAAATATATCGCGTGGGGGGGG
>JARFNW010124910.1:0-12271 GCA_031763155.1 Dirona albolineata
TGTCCTTTTTCTGCCTGACTACTCCAGCTGTACTTCTACTCTAAATGTCGGTGGTGCACAAATCAATCTCCAACTAATTACGTTTACGCTAAGGTTTTAGACTTTAGAACAGTACGGTATGAAATTATTTCGGTTGACAAAAGCATTGTCAATGTATTTTATAATACTGCCTCTGGAGTCTAAATATTTTGCTTTTCAAAATGAAACGAGGTTTAAAGTTTTTTTTTACATTTTTCCCATCAAATCTAACTGACAGGGTTTTTTAGAATGTATTACAAGTGACAAAATACGCCTCATTCATACGTTTCGTACTAGGGAATAAATGGCATCGCGTCGCTGGTTACCGCTTTTTGTGACCCCACTAGACAGCCACTGTCCGCCATGTTACTTGTCACGGCGCGTTGTGTCGCTCAACGTGAGAGTGAGAGGTCCATTTGTTCTAACGTTCTTGGTAGGGTGTGAAATAGGACTGAACAGACTTGTACCGCCCTCGATTTGGTTTTACTGACAGTGTCAGAAGGGCGATAACCAAAATAAATAGAGACATGTTAACAAGTAGTCGATGTAGTTATCTAACGTTGCTTCAATTGAAACATACTGCTTTGCATCGTCTCTGCTCCCCCTCCCCCCCCCCCCATCCCCACCCTATCCACTATCAATGTCTGATTGTGAATATTCTCATTTTCTGTCAATGACTTATCTCTGGTGGATGGGGATACTGTTTCCAAACTCATTGTGACGTCGGTGGCTAGGTGGTCAGGCTACTTGGCTTGAGATTGAGAGGTCCCAAGTTCGAATCCTGGCGGACGTTACCGGTGTTAAGTCCCTGGGAAAGGTTCTCCACACATTTTTCCTCACTGAGTTAGGTGCGAATGATTACTCAGCTACAGGCAGAGAAATATATTGTCAGTATGTTAGTACAACGAGCCTAACAGGCTGCTCTGCAGTATGCTCCACACGGGGATTGAAGGATATTGAGTGACGCAACCTTCTGAGGGGATAAATGGTGTCAAGTCTGTGAGCCTCTACATGTACGGGGATACGGACTATTTTCGTCATTAAAGGTGATTGGAAACAGGCGCAAATTGCCCGTTTTCGGTAGATACTTTTCACTCATTGACGAACACTGAGACAGATCGCTTATAGGAGCTCTGTGAAGTCGGAGTTTTAGATCGTCGCCTTTAGTCGCTCTTTTATTTTGAAGATAGTAATATACATTATAGTAAACACAAAGATGGCTGCGCCCATAATAAAAACAAAACGGAAAACTGTCAAAGTTTGTGAAGAGGTACCTATAAATTTAGATTATAGTAAGATTTTGATTTAGAAAAATCCATGCAAGGCATGTTTTGGACGACTAGGTCTAGGTATCTGCGCCGGAATTTTGAATGAAGTAAGGTATCTCCGTAATCTCGGCGGACTACACACACAACTACATGAACATGCGTGTATTATATTTGAATATTTGCATTTCATTTAGAAATAGAGTGAGTCGTAGAGAACAGAAAACTCGTGTTGTTGCTCTGTCCGTCTGGATCTAATATAAATAACTTAATAATGTGTATGTTCGGCATATCTCAACAAGATAAGTTATAATGTTGCTTGTAAATTGTAATTGTTAATGTTTTAAGTTTAAGCTGTTGTCATATAATTTCCTTCCTCAGTACTGTAGTCTGTAGTGGTCTAGCCTAGTCTATATATTAATATTATAATTAGGTATATAGAAATAGAAAGAGAAAAACTCTCCTCAGAATTATTTTTATTTATGGTAGCGTCAATTGGCACCAAGTGACTCAGTGTCAATGGACAATAACACAGGTTAGCGTCAATTGGCACCGAGTCAAGCGGTACCAATTGACAATAACAACATAGTAAACGTCGATTGGCACTGAGCGGTATCGAGGTACTCGGTTACAATTGACCGAGCAGTATTGAGGTACTTGGTCACAATGATATCGATTTTATAAAGATAATCAAACCAAGATTAAAATTGTTTTAATTTTATTTCTACCCCAATTAGAGGCGAAGTTATTAACAATTTCATTGACTGACATTTGAATTTGATAGAACAGCGCATCCATTTTTAGAGTATGAGTATGTAAATTAGCTTTGTGTACACGTCACAAAACTGAGCCAATGGCTGAAGCGGTACCTGAGTCAAATACAAAATGGCGCTGTATCGGGGTTTGATTGATCGGGCGACTGTTTTGTGAAGGCTTAAAATATACAAGTCAAGTGAAGATAACAACTTCAAATTTGCTTGACAAGAATTAGGTAACAAAAATGTTGATTTACACTATATCAATTTTAATAAGTAGACGTCTACATAGGTAGTCAGAATTTGTCAGCTCAACTATTTTTACAGCTTCTGTAAATTACGATATTTACCTGAACATAATATCTCCTCAGATTTTCTCGGGAATACTAGACCCCCCTATTATGGTGCCTATTATGGGATAGCGTATTATAAATGCTTGAATCTGATTAGTCATTGGTCACAAACACAGTGACATTGAACATAATAATAATATTATGAATTTGAGCTGAAGAAATGTAAATGATTCATTAGAATAGAATTACAATTACATGATGCTGATGGATGACAGTAACTTCGATTCCGCGCAGTTCCAATTGACGATTACTTATGTTATTGTCAATTGCGACCGAGTGTCTCGATACCGCTCAGTGTCGATTGACGCTTTGCAGTGTTATTGTCAATTCGCACCGAGTCACTCTGTGCCAATTGACACTACGTTTATTTATTGAGGATGATAACACGACTGCAGCTTTTCTTGAATTATGCTACAGCTACAGAGATGGGCTAGGACAATTATTGTGGCAATTGTGGGGAGAATGTTTTTAAATACATGATTTTATCAAAGAATTTGTAAAAGAGGAAAGCCGTGAATCAATAAAAACACCACTTCTCAAACGTATTTTTTAAATGCCAAAATTCCAAAAGTTACAAACAGGGGTCTCAAACTCAAACTCTTTTTTTTTCTCATATATTTCTAATAAAGTAATCCAAAATCCTATTTTAGTTAATTTTACAACCTAATTTCAGTTACAACCACGATAGGCATGCTAAGACATGAGATATAGACGCCTAGGTCTAGACCTTTAAAAAAGTATTTTATCTTTTGAAATTCCATTGATAGATGATACAATAATTACAATAGGCCTACATATAATATGAAAATTTAAATTTAAAAAGAATGGATTCAAAATATGAACTTGGTGATTGCAAAATTGTCAAAAGAAATATATTTGAGACATCAGACGTAAAATTGAAAATTCAAAAATTAAATTAAAATATAAATAAAACTACACATATTCAACTTTCCTGCGAATTGTATTATATCTAGTTCAACGCAAAAATAAATAAATCGAAAGTGACTTTTCATTTATGGTATAAAATAGAGGCACCGTCTGGATGCCATCATGGTTTTTAATATGGCGGTGGTCAGGTAGGTCTAAAAGATACACTGTTTACATTTGGCGTTTATATAGAAAAACATTGTAAATATGAAAGTTTTTATTATAATAGCATTTTCATAAATTATATTTTAGGTCTTATTTATCATATATATATATATATATAATAGTACTAAAAGTAAAAGTAGAGAAGCAGATTGTTTGTTTTGGACATTTTCATGTACCTTTAACCCTTACAATTCCCGATGGATCATGAAGTGGGGCCATGATCCTGGCCATTTGAATTGATGGTCCATCATTTGTTTAAAGCAATGTCCCTAACTTTATTTGACAGGGGGCAGGCATTTTCATACCTGGAGAGATTGACAGTTTATTTTAAATATGTCAGTTATCAGCAACCAATTCAAACCAATTCACTGTCTTTGATTCTTTCTGCTTTTGGGAAAATTTGGATTTTAGACAACAATTTTAGAAACCCCTCTGATTTTTTTTAATAGTGTACTGTGCTGGTAAACACATTTATTTTACCAAAATTTTGAAAATGAAAACTTTGATGATGTATCATTTGTTTCAGGTTGTATTTGCCAGTCTCGGAGGAAGTGAAGACAGGCCGTGGAATGTGGGGGTTTGGGACTTGCACACAGGAAATCTTATACAGAATTTCAAAAATGGCTCGGCTGCTCAAGACTCCTTGTGTATGATTGGAGGAGAATGTTTGATGGCTGCGTCCAATAGCAAACCTGTCATTCATATCTGGAACATGTTGAGACAGGTGAAAATTAAATTATGATTGGATGGAGGATTTTAATGTCAAAGCATGATGATTAAAGACATATATATGATAAAGTTATATGCTAATTATTTCAGTTATAAACATGAATATATGTGCCTACTTTTGATGATGATGCGAGGCAGTCTGATTTTATGGGGTTTTTTATCTCTTAAATTTATATTTTTGGAGTCAATATATATATTATACATCTAATAGCTGGCAGGTGATGATTTGGTCTGACAAACAAGTCATCATGATTATTGATAACATATTAATCAAGAATTCTGTTGTATAATTATAAGTCTTTGTCTCTATCATTTGTTAAGGTTATTTATCATGAATGACAAGAAAGGGTTGTTTGAAATTTATTAAAAAGCTTTTGATACAGTGGAAAGTTTTGTGCTTCAAACATGGTGAATAGTAAATATCTTAACATGAACAAAATATACAATT
Source organism: Dirona albolineata (assembly GCA_031763155.1). Taxonomy (NCBI): domain Eukaryota; kingdom Metazoa; phylum Mollusca; class Gastropoda; order Nudibranchia; family Dironidae; genus Dirona; species Dirona albolineata. The sequence goes on from JARFNW010124910.1 coordinate 4,661, forward strand.
TTTCCATATTACCAGAGTCAAAAACACCGTAAGCTGATAATGAGCAGCAAGCTTACCTGCCTGTCTGCCACTGCTGACCATAAACTGATTGCAGCTGGAATCGAAGACAAAATACACATTTGGCAGGTAAACGGAGTAACAATAATAGAAATGTATGTATGGTGGGCATTTGGGAATATATCGTTTTTTAAAAAGATATGACAGTCTGGACATCCCGATCATTTCACCAGTTGTCTTTTGAACCGTTTTGTGTGCTGAACTTGCCTGAGGATAGCAGAACTGTAGAGATGGATCTTGATCATATTTGTTTTCTGAATTGCTGACGAGCGCTTGTTTATCATGTCAGCAATTCAGCGAGCGGCAAAATGGTTGGTTGTGATGTCATCAATTCAATGGATCATAAATCAACTGATTCGTATCAGAGATGTCTGCGGGTAACGAACTGTCAGCAACCACTCGCCCGATGTCTACAGAAATGGCAGACTGTACCACCTCTCTAATGGGGGCGTAGCAAGGTTTAATCAACTCATTTTTTAAAAAGAAGATTTAATATGTTGACCATAAAAAAACTATTTAAGGTTAATCCAACTCTTTTTAATGCACCGTAATGTGTCCTTGTACTCTTTGTATTGATGTTGTCATCATGATTGAATTTATATTATTGATTTTTTTGGGGTTGTGGGCGGTAGGTATCTGAAAATAGAACCCCTTAATTAAAGGCCTTTTTCAGGATTGAGGGTTCCATTGTAATTTCTAAATGATGATGTGTGATATGATTGACTCATTTGGATTACAGATGTGTACGGGCAACCTTCTCAGTGTATTATCTTACAGTAGTGTGGAGGTTAACTGCTTACGATTTTCACCTGGAGGCAACCATCTGTTATCAGGTTACAAAGATGGAACAGTTTGTGTGTGGGAGCTACAAGAGTAAGTTAAATCATCTTTCTTGTTATTCCTTTGAATGGTTTCTGCATATACGACCTACCTTTTTGTCAATGCCATCAAACACGTCAACATATATTTGTAGTGCTCCTTTTTGTCTTTTGATTGACTTGTTGAGATAAAGGTAACTTGTGTCCCAAACAGAAGGTGCTTTTATCAGTTTCTGTAATTTGATGTCGGAAAAAAATGATGATTTGCAAATGTATATATTACAGCACTTTACTGACCTTCTGTGTCTGTGAGCTGCTACCTTTTTTGTATCTGAGTACCTTTTTTGTATCTGAGTTCAAATGAGGTAACCAAAATTTAACATCTCTTCAAAGCGTCATGATAATACTGCTGAGAGCAGGACTTGAGCACACATCAATTTGTGTAATCTATTCAATCACTTCCTCTCCCAGTGTAAAAAGTTACTGAATCATAATAGGACTTTGAAGTGCAGCCTATTGAAATTGCAATAAAATATGTTTTTCATGCGGTGACTTTTCTTCTTTTTAAGCGCTCTGTCTCTCGATCCTAGAAGAATGATGGATCATACCCCTATCCAGACTTTCAGGGGACACGCTGGTGAAATAGCCGACATCTACATTTGTCTGTCTAATAATGTTGTTACTTGTGGAACAGATTACACAGTTAGGGTGAGTTTTAGTAGCTGACAATTAAGTCAGTTATTTCCCTTGATTAAAAAAAAGATATGGAGACATTTACATCCTATTGGATTTCTTCTTGTGTTTTGAATATTTGTAAAGCAACTTATCAAAAGATTATGCCATTTTCATTGTGCTAAATGTTTTGTATGATTTATTCTTTTCCCTTTAGATATGGAACCTTTTGTCGGGGGAAGAACTTAAAATGTTTGAGCTGGGTGCACCTGTATTGTCTGTAACAATGGATCACTCAGAGCTTGCCTTGTATGCCGGGGACAGTCAGGGAAATGTCTACTGCATTGATTTGCAAACAGAGGTGAGATGTGTGATTTTACGCTAACCAGTTTCCAAAATTCTCTTTTGAAATGTTGGTGTTGCAAGTGGAAAGGAAATGTTTGTTTGTGTCTGCTAGCTGAGTTCATAAGTTGTTTGGTTACCACAAAGTTATATTTGAAATCATGCAGGTTCGTGGGAAAAGGAAACAGGAAAAAATATCAGAAAATTAACACCACCCCCTAGATAAAATAATAAAAGGAATAGAGGAGAAAACTAAACAACATGAACCACAGATTGTAAAGATAAAGATTACAATACTTTGTGAATGGTGAATGATTTGTGTGAAATCGTTTTCATTACTTTTGGATTTTTGCTGTATTTTGTTGTCAGTCTCTGTTTGCCTTACTTCACTTCATTGTTCTATTTTTAAAATATCAAACAGATGAGGTCATCAGAAAAATCAGCGCACATTGACGCACGAGAGGCTAGTGATGGGTTTGTTCGACATGCGATCCACACGTATGTACACTTTTAAAATTAGTCGTGTATATGTTTTTGTAGTAGGCTATCTGTAAGCCATTGTGACAGTCAGTCTGATTACAGACTACAGTATTTCTATTTCTACCATTTGTCTTTCTGCTCTCCGGAAACTAGGTCTGCCGCCATACAATTATATGAAACAGATCCACGTCAGCCATCTAGATGTGGCTATCAAAAAATTAGAACGAGAGGAGCTGGCTCTGATGATAGAGGTTTTAAAAAAAGTAGAAATGTTATGCAGTCGCAATAAAAGATTAGATAAGGTGGTAGTGGCATAGACTAGTGCTGGACTGACAGCCATGGACAGTTAGGCAGTTTGTGACAGTCATGGTCAGTGAGGCAGTTTGTGACAGTCATGGTCAGTGAGGCAGTTTGTGAGAGCTGTTTTCGACACTGGTTTGATTCCAACTGTCTAGTGCTGGACTGAATGTCTGACAGTCATGGTCAGTGAGGCAGTTTGTGAGAGCTGTTTTCGACACTGATTTGATTCCAACTGTCGATTGACATTTTTCTGATCTTGTTTACTTTCACCTTTTAACTCTTTGACTACACATGACTGCTGGCAGTGGCTGGTCCTGTTTTCCAAAAAATACCGGTGACTGCTGGCAGCAGTCGCTATTAAATTTACATTTCTTCACCAAACATCAAAACAATCTCATTTAATCATATTCTTAATTCATTCCTGAACAAATCCATATCTATCATGTTGAGGTTATATGTATATTTGTGTCTGTAATACCTGTTGTTATTGTGATGCATGTCTAAGGGGACTGAAATTGGGGCCTGGGATAAATTGAAGGATTTGGGATTTTTTTCCGGGTAGCCAAAGAGTTAAGCCGTCAATTAGTCATTGTTTGGGTTGATGTACATGATATGATCCCTGTTGTTGACAGACCTTTTTATTTGATATCTCACAAAGGGCACCTGTGCGATTTCTGGCCTTGACCCAAAACCAGTCCCGCTTAGTGTCAGCCTCTGATGACAAGACAATCAAGATCTGGTCAATAATGTCCTCTGCTTCTCCTCTCAGTATCGTACTTGATGGTAAGTCTACAGTCTACAGTAAGCATAACGAATGCCATGTTGATTAAGTGTGAGAAGAAGTTTGCAGAAAATGTCCCGTCCCCTGTCCCCCTGACCAGTTTTGCAAGCCAGACATAAATGATAAAGACTCTGTGGTGTTAAATATAAACCTGTAATTGATCCCAGCGAAATTTGAAGACAATTCATGGGATTTGGGATGCTGAATTACAGTGGTCCAGTTGTCTGATCAATGGTCTGTGGCTGACCTGATGGAATCCAGTTTGAATTGAACCTGAGACACTAGGTTGCATTTGTGTCGCGTCCATTTTATTTTGCTCTCCCGTCATCCATAGTTACGTAGGGGTCCAGCAGCTAGAGGGGAATTGACTGTTCCCACCCTTAAATGAACACGCCAAGGCTTGCCTTAGAAAGCACTTTGGAGGCTGACAGGGTTTGACGCAGAAAAAGAACTCTCCATTGACATAAATGGTTTCACCCTGTAGCCTGCAGTTTTTCTCCCTTTAGCAATATCGTTTACATTTAAAAATCTTTTTTTTTATATAGATTATTCATTGAATTATATTTGTTGTTTTACAGAAAGAGTCACCAACTTGTCGGTTGTTCCCATACCCTCTGCATTAGTCTTCCCCGAGGTCAAACCCAGCGTACACGTAGCCAACCTGAAACGCCACCTTCATGGGACAGAGAAGGAGGAGAATGACGATAACATAATCATCAACATCCCATCCCGGCAACCGGTAAGGCTTGGTATGCGTCCTTTCCCCCATCCCGGCAACCGGTAAGGCTTGGTACACGTCCTTTCCCCCATCCCGGCAACCGGTAAGGCTTGGTATACGTCCTTTCCCACATCCCGGCAACCGGTAAGGCTTGGTTTACGTCCCTTCCATGTAGTACACCTGTGCTTTGACTTACACTGATCACGTTTACCCTTTGACACAACATGTTTTTTGTTCCAAAGGAGTGACATGCTATTTACTAGATATGACAAGGAGGGAGTGGAGACTTGTTGATCAGAAATGCAATATGGTATATATAGTATTATTTAGAAATGACCTTACACAAGTGGCTTGCTGAAAAAGGAGATATATTTAGTCTTGCCTTGGTACAGAAAACCAAGCAACTAACAAATTAAAATGTCGGTTTTTGAAAACAAAAACAGCAAACCAAATCAGAGAATCAATCTTTGTAAAGTGGTCTCATCTCGTTGCAGTTCCTTGTCAGACTTAAAATGGAATAAAGTAAGCCCAGTTGTGTTCGAGTGAAATTGGATTGACTGGAGAGGGAGACGACCCTGACCTCATGAAGTTCAATAGCTTATGTATTTCACTTTGAGAATGGGCAAAAAATTTGTTTGCTTTTACTCCTTGAATATTAAGTTTGAAAATTTGATTATACACCCCAAGCCCCAAGCCAAGGGTTGTTGGTGGCTGTGAAACACGGCCTGAATTTAGCTTTTGAGTGCATATCAATAGTTACTTGACTCAGTAGCGCTAATCACACTGGAAGTATCATTAATGCACTTTGTAAATTCCAGCCCTTACATAGATTGTTAATTCTGAAATACTGGGGAGCCGGTGGTGCAGTGGCTAAGTCACTCGCCTTTGGTTCGAGAGTTCATGGGTTCAAACCCCATTGGAAGCACTGTTTTTAAAAAATTAAGACCTTGATCCCATATTGCGGCGCTGCTCTATTAATTTCATGTGCAGATTTTCAATATTTTGCACTTCTAATACTAATATAAGAGAAAATTATTTATGTGCAAGAAGCAGCCAAGCTGAACGGTATCAGGAAATAAATAGCAAAGATAACCAGCTATAGTAACCTTGACATGGGTGAAAATATTATACTGAATAGATCAATTAGCTCCAATTAAATCAGCCAATTGAATATGACTTCAATTTTTGAACATTTCTTTCCAGAAGATCAAGTTGTACGGAGCCAGACCGCTAGATGATCAGGGAGTGAGTAGAAAAGAAAAGGTATGTAAAATTGTCAAGAGTATAAGTCTTCATTTACATTTACACTGCTCTTCGATTTTGTAGCTTGTTGCTAAATAATTGTATAAGGCACATGAAGGCACGATGACGGAGAGGTTAGACCAGTCTGCTGTTTGTCGGCATGGAGCTGCAGGTGTTGCTGCAGGCATGGGGTAGGTGCACACCCCCATCCCCACTGTCAACAATCTTTTTTCCAATTCTTGTCTATTGTTAAATGAAAAAAAAAATGTGTAAAGTCTTTCCCATGGACTCTGGTAGCACCAATCAAACCAGGGATTTGACTATCTCAAGATCAGCAGCCAAACCAGTCAGTCACTGACACCAACCACGTTAATGATGATTTTTCTTTTGATTTGCAGGCATCTCAGAAGGAAGTGTCATCCCTGAGAGAAAAAGCCAGCAAGTTGAAAAAGATGAATGAGGAGATTTACAAATATGCCGTGAAAGCTATTGTCAAATGATCACCATTAAAACCATTCATATATATATATATCACGTTCTTTTGTTGTGTTTGCTGTAAGCAGCATTTGTCCTTGTCCAAAAATTGTATTTGCGCCTAACAGGCAGTGTGTGGTGTATTACGTGTTGAGTGTTTTTGTTGCTTACCCAGGGTAAATGTGCTACTGTAAAGCGCTTAGAGCATGGTGATGATCGTGGATAAGCGCTATATTAATGCCATTTATTATTATTATTATTAATATTGTTGTGTTTGGATTTGAAGAATGTGGTGTAAAAACTAAAATCGTTTTTGTTTCTGTTTTTATTTTTGGGTTGGGTTGTTTGTTTTTTAATTTGTTTCGTTTGTTTTCTTTTCTTTTTTTGTGTGTTTTTTGGGATGGGGGTCTTCTATCCATATTATATTAGTCTATTTGTCAATACCATTGAGTTAATCAACCATCATAAATAATGGCAGTGGATCAGCTCAATGGAACTGTGATACAATGAGACATTTGTGGTTATTTAAAATAAACTGAATCGAAGAATATTAAGTTTTGAATGAAAACTTTCACTCGCCTTTGATTCGAGAGGTCGCGGGTTCAAATAACAATGGAAGCACTGGATTGTTTCTCAAGACCTTGTTCCCACTTTGCGGCGCTGCATTGCGGCTGGCGCCTGGCTTATTCCGGTTTACCCTCGGAATAGACCCTATAGACAAATTTACCCCTGGGATGAATAAAGGGAATTTGTTCATGTATTCATTTCTATAATTGTTCAGAATCATCATATTATTGTCTAATGAGAGCGTATCTTTCGTCGACCTTGATTGTTTTTAAATATCTGCCTTTGTGCGCTCAATCATTTGGTTACATAACTTTTTATATAATTCTCTTATTCGTAACACCACCGCCAAACATTAATGACTGCAAAGAACAACCCAAAGTAATGGACAATAATAATAATAACATTTCCTTTGGGTTTTATCATTTTCACAGTAATTGAAATTTTGCTTCGGGGTCAGATAGAAAATTGTGGTGATAACAAATGCAACATGCCTGTAACAGTGAATAAGCTATTGCAAACCAGATTAGGTTCTTCCTTTTTATTTGTGAGTATAATTTATTTATTTAATGACCACTCACTTGCTGCAATCAAATAATCTAATTAAAGCCACGGTCACTGTCGCCATTAAACTGATTAATAACATAGAATCCCTTTGATCCCTTTTTGCATAGCATATTTCTCTGCCGCGTAGCATTTCACCATGTACGAACCTTCCACAGTTCTCATACCAGAGGAGCACAGAATAAATAAATGCACAGAAACGACAATAAGTCCAATTTGAATAGGTAATAGGGGCCACGACAATACCAAACAAATATGGCGGACGTCGTGGTGTTCAATAGTGTTCACCGCCATTTTGGTTTAGTTTTTTTTAGATATTCTGTGGTACGAAAGTTGTGCCATAAAAATCGTCTATTGTCGCTTCTGGTCAATGCTTATTCTGTGCAAAGGAGGGAGAGTATTAGATTCGGGTTCTTGGTTTGTTGTCTTTTAGGACAGCTGTCACTCTTTAGCAACTGCAGTAGCTTTTTAACATGCCAAATTTAAACTCTCTTATTATCCACCACACGCAAGAAGGCTATGATCTCTCTCTCTCTCTCTCTCTCTCTCTCTCTCTCTCTCTCTCTCTCTCTCTCTCTCTCTCTCTCTCTATCTCTCTC
>JARFNW010124921.1:0-12271 GCA_031763155.1 Dirona albolineata
AGAGAGAGAGAGAGAGAGAGAGAGAGAGAGAGAGAGAGAGAGAGAGAGAGAGAGAGAGAGAGAGAGAGAGATATGACTGAGAACGACCATCATTGAAAGCCAATGACTATCGCCGTATCATACCCTGAGTGAAGTGAGTGATTAGTTGACCCGATGTAACTACATCAGTGAATAAATCCCGTGGTCAGGTGACCAGGGTACAAGACTACCGGGTTCCAACCCTGAAACCATTTCATACAGCTTGTTCGCTTCGTATCCGCGAACAAAATATTCCTATATTGCCATTAATTAATTGCATTTCAGTCAAAACTTCCCGTCTATACACAAAAAAATAAAATAAATGGCAGTGATTGGGAATGTTAAAACTGTTCCCGTCATCTGCATACCCGAATGCTGGCTGAGACAGTAGATCTGTTATGCCCCAATGTTTTGATAGACCAAATTATGGACAGATTCAAAAGAGCCCCCCACCCCCCCCCACTCACACACACACACATACATTTTTCCACGAAAAAAAAGAAAGAAGAAAAATAAAAGAAAAACAAAAGTGAGAGAAACTTCAAATTTCAGAGGGGAACTAAAACCACGTCATGTGATAATTTGATTATCTTAAAAACCAATAGCACCATAAAGGGTCAATAAGTCCTAATGGTGACTTGTATGTTCATGACTAGTGTACCAATATAGACACATACCATTACATCAGTCCCACACCATCGGCCATAGCCTAGGATTAGGATGCCACCTACTAGAGGACACATCAGATATATCGATATCCCCTCTTATATCCATGAATGGTATGTCTAAATCGATTTAATCTGTCAACAATCTGATCTCCATTATACTGTAAAACATATATATATCTCCATCCATCAGACCTCAAATCCATGTGGTCATTAGCAATGTCGATATACTATATCGACATGTTATCTGGTTTGTACTTGTAGTAAGAGCAAGAGCAAACTAATCTAAGAAATTTAATTGTGGTCATAATTTATTCCAAAATTCATAATTGTATAATGATAACAAGGCAAAAGTAAAACAAAATCGAAAAAAAATTGGGAATCTTTTGAAATATGAATGAGTAGAGCTATAGTATCGTAAAACAACAAAATGTTTAAAACATTCATGAAAACAAAATTCTATTTAAATCACTAACAATAATTTTAAGGCACATCTATATATCATAAGAATATGACCTAATAAAAACAACCAACTTTGTAAATAAATAATCCTTTCCATGTCTAAAGGGATCCAGTAAAAGGACCGCCAGCAAAAGTGCCAGATAATTTTTAGTAAAAAGGCAAAATTGAAGATAATTTGAACAACAATTTTGAAAATACAATACACCAAATTACCACTCGAGGCTTTTGACCTGTGACCAATAGTCAATAGTGATCTCCTTGGAGATACAAACTATCATTTGAAGCATTACTGGTAGCAGTCAGCTAACACCCTATGTCATGACTGAGGGAAGGAAGAATGCTGGTCGTTTCTGATTACTTCCTCTTCCTGGGTCAAATGGGGTCATCGGAGTAAAGCAATCTACCCAATAATATATATGATAAAATTGGGTTTGAACTCAAAACCTTCAAATCTTCAATTGAAAAATTGAGTTATTACGTAGTGATTCTACCACAACTTCTATCAATTGCCTGAACTTTCGGCACTCCCATGATGTTAAAGACGACTAACATCTAAAGTCACGAAACAGTTATTGAGCAATAGCGTCATTGTTAAATGGAGGCTGCATATAAAGCAGAGCTGCTACTTAAACATACAAACATTGGAATCTATACCAATGTCTCACTATTTCTACACCTGTCATCACTCCCACCAAACTCATCCAATTGCTTATTCTAATTAATTTACATTTAAAGTAAAAAGGCATCTTTGTTACATACATAAAAAAATAATTCAAACACAAACAACTGAATAACAATCAATCATGTAAAAAACAGGAAATATATACACAGCAATAACAAACAGATCAAAATAATAATACATGTATATCCAAAAACCAAAGGGTCCAAATACAGTAGATTCTGCCTGAGAGCACACAGTCACTGGTGAAACGAGACATACCAGCCCTAAGCCAGACCTGCCTATCAGACCCATTTCATTCAGGTCAACATTGATGTAAGAGTTCCATATCATAACAAAAAAGTATAATCTCTGAGTTTCCAAGTTCATATATTTGGTTGATGGAGGTTTGGAACTGCCTTTGGCTCATTAAAACGAATGATTTGGAGACAATGCAAGTCAGGTGACATATCTTTTTACACAGAGCTATTTGAATTCATTTTTTGGTAGGTTTGATTTTGGTTGCAGTTCAGCATATAAACCATGCTGTTAGGCAGAGGTGGTACTTGAGTGACCACCAAGCTCTTTGAGGGCCAAGTATTTAAAAAAATAAATGTTTCACTTGATGACTCTCATCTTAGAGATCTAAGCAAAAAATCTAATCTATATTTGACATGACGACTGTGCTCTTAGGCAGATACTGCTGTATGATGACAAGCCTATTGAATGGTTCGAAGCAATCAATAGAAACAATAAGGCAATGTTCACAAAGGACGATAAAGCAAAAATTAAAGTGAAACCAATGAGTGAAAAGATTCATGTACAGGATGAGAAATACAAACCACGACATGCAACACCAAAGTAGAGTAAATTCCTAATTGACTAGATAATACACCACAGTTACCATGGTAATACAAACAAAAACTCTCATGCACAGCGAGTGGAATGAAAAAAAAAAGTTGAAATGAAGTAAAACAAGTGAACAAACAATATGTCTTTTAAACAAACAAAATGGCTGGTTGTTTCAATGAATGTCATGATATGTCCTACAGTGTGTGTGTGTGTGTGTGTGAGAGAGAGAGTGTGAGTGTGTGTGTGTGTATCTACGTGTGTGTGTGTGTGTGTGTGACATGAGCACCAGGCAGTAGAGCCAGCTTCTTTTCAAGGAATTAAATGAAATATTTTACTGGAAATATATTAAGTTGTAGAATTACATAGTCTAACATAAAACTTTGATGCTAAACCATTCCCTTGTATCAAAATGGCCACAATCTGTTCACACAAATAAAATTGACACAACCTAATTTTTCAAAAATCAAAAACAACATAAATCACATATAGACAAATAAATCACTAGCTAATCTTGAAGCCCAAAACAGGCTGACAAAGCTGGACTTTTTTCATCTTCCAATCAAATTGAAACGTGGATCCAATATCATGATGAAATTGTACGTTCCAACTTTGATGTTCATGGATTCAGTCAATTTTTCTGTCAGCATTACTTCAGCATGACAAATTCAAAACCAGAATCATATTTAACAAAAAATACACAATAAACCGCTTCTTCAGAAATGAAGTAATGACATAAAAAAAATCTCATAACATTTATTATTTCTACATAAAAAGCAACCAAATCAAAAGCTTGAACTCAATTCAAGAAATAAAACCATGTATGCAAGCAACAGTAAACAAGTGACGATGATTTTAAGCAAATGAAATACACAACACAACCCATGTAGTTACACCAAATTGACGAACCACGTTGACATCAAAGCCAACAATTTAGACAACATAGAGAAAGGACAGCGGGGAATCCCAACCATGAAATAGCCCGGGCAGACCACTCGTAGGCCAAGAAAAGGGTGATTGGGAGGAAAGGGGGTGGGGGTGGGGGGGGGGGACCACTCATGAGAAGCGGGGGGAATATCACGAAGTTTGAGTCAATGTCGTCATTTAAAGGCACAGATAATACTTGGTATCAGAATAAAATGGTATTGAATATCTCGTGTATAAACCAATATTACGTTCAAATACTTTTCTCCAGCGTATAAATAACAAATGTTTTGTATCTTTTTGTTAGAGTAGTAGTAAATAATAAATGTCCTTTCCTGGGTTGGTATCATTTCCAAGGCACAATCAATCACAGATGTTTGGGGATATAATAAGTATTGGGTGTGTCTGAGCCTTTGAGAATATCAATTACATTAGAATGTAGGATTTGCACAGAATGGGAAGTCATAATATTTACAATTTGCTGGTTTGACGTGGTAGAAACATTACCCATTACAGTGTTTCACAACCTCACACATACACACATTACTGTGCTTCACAACCTCACACATACACACATTACTGTGCTTCACAACCTCACACATACACACATTACTGTGCTTCACAACCATACACCTCACCATTTAAGCCTTCTTTCATTCTATCCTTCATATTCAATGTTTATATTTTGACTGAATAATACTAGTAGAACATGTTGCTGTCAAAGAGAGACAATAGACAAGAACAGAATTATTTTTTACTGAAAGTGGGGATCAAACCTGTGCATGTTACGGCACCATCAGTCTTGCCGATAACAACCAGAGACTCCACCATTGATCCAATCTGGCATCAGAGGTGGCGTGTCAGGGTTGAGGGACTAGCTCAGAGGTAACCCCTTGGTCTGCTGTTGTTGGCAAGGTCATGGGTTGCTGTTGCAGGCATGGATTCGATTCCCGCTTTGAGCAAGTCTCTCTTTTCTATCCTTTTCTATTGTCCCCTTCTAGTTCAGAAACATTTCCTTCCTATCATACTGTATATCATCAGTGCCCATTCTCCATTCATTCACTCTTATACTAGCATTCTCCATTCATTCACTCTAATACTTGTATTCTCCATTCATTCACTCTTATACTTGCATTCTCCATTCATTCACTCTTATATTTGTATTTTGATTGATGATGATTTACTCTTCATCAAATTTATCCTGGCCTGGAAAATTGTAATGGAATAAAAAAAAAGAAAAAGATTTAATTCATGATTTAATCCTACCGTTATATTCCTCAGAACTTCCTTAGCACCACATACATACTCTCTAGTTTTCATTGCGTTAATTGTCTATTTTAAGACCCTGAGGGCTAGAAAGCAAACAACCCCCCCCCAATTATACATTCTACAACCAAATGAAAGTGTGAAAGCTACTGAACTCTTTTTTAAACTGAAATCAACAGTTCGAAGCCTCACCTCACCTCAATTCATAATTTTCCTAATCTAGACGCTGACTGTCATTTGGGAAGTAAAAGAGAGGCTGTTTTCGCATCTGTTAACTTTGAATTTAGTCTTTTAAAAAAACAACAACAAAAAAAAAAGGAAAAAAAGAAGAAAAAATTGGTATAAAAAAAAAAAAGAAGACAAAATGGGTATATATAAAAAAAAAACAAAAAAAAAAAAGAATCCTGTTTGGAATGCTTGAGGATGTAGCGATTGGAGAATGAGACAGCGGTGTGAGATTTCAGGACTGGAGCTAAAAACCACATTCTAGTGGTCATGAGTGGCCGTGGGGGGAACTGTGATGGGGATAGGGGTCGGAGAGAGAATTGTGGGGGAAATTGGAGCTGTGAGGGGGGAGAGGAGGAGGTTCTGAGATGCACAACAATGCTTCAACTACCTCAGCCTCAGAAGCCGCTTGTCTTTCCTGTTCCTGTTGGTGCTGGCGACGACGCTCTTCAAATTCTTGAACCCGTCTGTTGTTCTGCTCAACTTGGTCTCGGAGCACAGCGTCCTCAACCTAGACAAGAACAAAAAAATGAAAACATCAGGAAAATCAATCACACATTCAAATTCAAACACACATTACAAACACATTTTTCATAAGAAAGATTAAAAAAAAAGAAATTAAATATTTTAATCTCGTTGATGAGTTACAATAAAAATAAATATAAGAGAAATTCTATCCAGCAGCTTGTCCCACAGAACATGACTCGACTCGAGTCAGACGCCCTGTCAGGCCAACCTCAGTGGTGGGACGGAACGAATACGGGACAGACTTCCATCCACCAGGTCACCGGTGCAAAGGTCAAGACAATCCCAATCCCTATCAATCTTTAATAACGTTAAAGGAAACCCAAAAACATGTAATCAAAGACTTCCTGACAGGACACATGGCTGGAAGGCTGAATTATAAACAAGGGGAGTGAAAGGGGAAGGATGTTGTTAGAAAATCCACCTGGCCCTATCTTCAAATCTGGCAACCAGGCATGTTGTTGTATTAAATCACTGGTCTCTTGTTTGTGGTTGTTGTAAGGGAATAATAACTGGCAGCTGAGACGGGTCCAGGGGGGAAAGGGGGTGTAGGATACAATGGTCGCCATGTCTAGCTGGAACAGAAGGGCCAAGGCTGCATGCAGTCTGCTGTGGACCAGGCATACACTGACTGTGCTATTCACTTTAATGATAAAATAAAAAACCCAGACTCCTAATCATCTGCCACCAGTGAGACTAGAGGAACAAAGAAAGTTGTTAATTGTCCAAGGAATCCAAATGTCCTATCTAGAGAGGCCTGTTGTGTTTGTGTGTGAGTGTGTGTGTGTGTGTGTGTGTGTGTGCATGTGCCAGCTAAGAAAGAGGGGAGTCTGCCATTGCAAAACAGATGACTATCAAAGGCAATCTTATCAATGCTGAGAAATAACATTAGACAGCTGAGCTTGGGCCATATTCACATATTCTGCAGGAAATATTGATTTTTTTCTTTGTCTTTACCTCTCCCATTGTCTGAAGCCATTGCAACCTTCTTGGTGTCATTAGAAAGCCACCAACCATGCATATAACGGATCTGCTGCAAGGAGAAGGCGCACCACCAAAGGTCTAGCACATGCAACGCTCCAATCAGCTTTCTAATCAATTTATTTAATGCTATAAGCAAGAGTTCTTGTCCTTTATGTCTGCCCTTCTACTCCCAAGCATTTAATATTCCCCTGGCCCGGCCCCTCCCCACCCCGGGGCAGATGGTGGGGAGACAGACGGAGGCTGGTCGGGGTCTGCAAGGACTTGGGGAGAGGACATTCAAACTCTCCCTGCCAGACACCACAACAATAAACATACTTTACAAGGACAAAACAAACCAAAGCATGGCATGATTACAGCATATGGTGGATGAAGACTGTTTGCATGTGCCAGCAGCCTTTGGTCCTTGGTGGTGTGGGCAGACAGACCTCATTCCAAGAAGTAGGATTACCCCCCTTGGGTGACCTATGGCATCTGTACAACAACTGCTTCTCTTGCTCTCTCTACAAATCTGATCACATCTTAGCATTTCCTTTCATTGCATGATTCATGCTGTTAACTCAATACCAATTCTTTTTAATCTTTTGTTCGAAAAAAACATTTCTATAAAATTTGGAATGACAGGCTTGAAAAAAAAAAGTAGAAGAAAAAAAAAGAAGAGATGATTAAAATAAAGAGCTGATGGTGTTCTGAATGGGAGAGGGGAAAAAAAATATTAGCAAAATGCAAGATTCAATTTTAACATCTATCTGGTTTGTGTTTGAAGGATTACCTACAGAGAAATGTACTATTAATCTGTTTGAAAAATGCAATAAATCAGGTTTAACAACAACAACAACAAAAATTGGCTGCACAATAATATAATGAATGAAATTGACTAAAAAGTCAACTCTGGCCAGCTAGAAAAGTTGTTAAGGAAACAATTAGAATCAGAAAAAACTCCAAAACCCTTTTTGAAAATGCTACGATACAGAGTTATGTATCTTGTTTACGATTTAAATAACCGAAATTCATAGACAGTAGTCAACACCTGTGCACAAAAAAACTTGCGAATAGTATAGAAAAGAGAAAATCTGTTGGACCATGCAACATACAATGTACATTGCAGGGAGCAAAATGAGGACTGGCGCCCAAGGAGGAGATAGTCTATGACATCAAACCGTGGTCTACATTGACAATCCATTCAAATTCCAGTAAATGATAAATACATTAATAGAGCTGCTTGGCCAATGGTGCAAGGATTATGAACAGAAGAGTAGGAAGGGAGGGGGGGGGGTTGCGCGAAAGATAAGATAATATAAACATATATGAATTGACATTGTCTTTATTTTGTCCACAATGACACTTCTTCTTTAGGGTATATTTTTTTAAAATAATTACCGAAATAGCTCAAGGGTCAGCTGCAATGCAGCGCCGCAATTTGCGCAATAAGAGTTAATTTTCTTGCCTAAGGCAAAAAAAGATGATACCAAAAGTCAGACTCGAACCCCGCCATAATTGGCGTGATTAGTGCAAGTCTTAACCTCTCTTAAACCGTACCACCATGCTTTCTGACTTTGTTAGTCAGAAACAGTTGACAAACCCAGTGTAAAATCTGTTGAGTGAAAGCAGGTCCCGGTTTGTTAATACCACACAAATGCTTGAGGTATAGTTACGCTTGGTAAAAATTTGAATTGAATTAGTATCTAAACCATTATTAGCATGCAAGAGTGAGTGCGTGTGTGTTTCTGCGTGAGTTCTATCTTTTACTCTTACAAACCGTTGACCAGGGAAGAATTCTACAGTCAGACTAGAGACAAGGTCAATGGGAGAGATGGACGTACATCTGGCCAAAGACATAAAAAGGCTACAAACAACATCTTGACAACACATACGTTATCACATCAAGGTTTACATAGCTACCACAACTACCACAACTATGACAAATAAAATTGTCAGTGTGGATTGAAATATCCTTGATGGGAATCATTTACAACACAACCCAATGATTTTTTTTTTGCTGAACTGGCAAAACTTTTTTTTAATGACGACAGTCATAACATTTGTGGCCCTCTGACAGTTATTTATATTTACCTGTGCTCTTTCTTCGTCAAAGGACAAACATCCGACACCATCCAATCGGATAAGGTCGACCCATCCCATCCACACCACACACACTCCATTCAGGATGAACTGAGATTTCAGATGAACCTGGAAAGGGGGGATGGGGGGGGGGAGAAATGCAACAACAATAAAATAATAAAATAATCAAAAAAATTATATTTATATATATATATCCCTTTTTTCTTGGCACATTTTCATGTTTGGCACCCATCAAAGAAAATATCCATATCAGTGGAAATAAAAAAAAAATTAGTTCCCAAACCCCACAGATAACGAAGGATTCACACATGAGCTGTTCACTGTATATACAACATCTGGCATAAGAATAACCAGCCTGAAGTGAAATATTCTATCTCCATTGCCCATCTATGGGTGATCATTCCTGACACAAAGGATTTATCAAATAGATTCACATCAAGTTTCAACTGATAAGAAAACACAATAGCTCTCCCAATTCAAACAATTTTTTCTATTTTAAGTTAGCGTTATTGAGATTTATATAATGACTGCACAGTTAGGAAACTAATTTCAGCATCTTTTTATAATTCCTAACCAAGTAAGTTGTTTAAATCGAGCAGAGTAAATATTTATCATTATTTATATTATGACAAAGGCTGAAAAGAAAAATTTTCACTTTAGTTTGAAAGACGGAAAGATAATTGCGTTCAGCACCAAGCCTATTTTAGAATTAAATAATTGGCAAGGAGGGATTACCAAGCGTGGCACCAGACGCCAAAGTGTCTTTATCTGTTTTTCAAATGTTTCAATTTGAGAAGATTTAATTTAGTGTTTATCACCATCCCAAATTGCATGTTACCACAGTTTACCACTGGTTGAGTTAAATTTAGAATTAAAGAATTTCTCACTGGTTCGTGAGGTCACAGGTTAAAATCCCGGTAGAAGCACTTAGTAGCCTTGATCCCACTTTGCCGCGCTGCACTACTGCTGAGGCCTGGGTTATTCAGGTCTACCCTCGGAATAGACCCCAAAGACAAAATTTTGCTTAGATTATACGCATTTTGACAACCCAACATGATTAATTTACGAGGCAAAACATGAACGTGATGGTGGGTCCTAAAACATTGTCAAAATTCATGTCTTGATTTAGCTCTAGTAGATAGGAAACATATGGAATAAATTGTGATCAGAGGCAGCCAATGTAAAACAAAAAAAACCAACAAAACAAATACAGCAAGGGTCAAGGGGGGATTCATAATCAATAAAAAATGAGAGAGCATGAAATTGGTAGTTCAAGACTCCCAGTAGTAGTTAGTGGCCGAGTCATCCTTACTGGACCAAATCCATGTCTTTACATGGCAAGGAAAGGTGAGATGGGAAATCCAATTCAGTGGATTCATTCACGATTCACAGTACAAATAACAGGGATAAGGTTTATAATTTATATGGCGTGAGGATGAGTCTAACTAACAGTACAACCAACAGGAGTCGAGACCAAATGAAACTGAAACATTATGATGAATGGTCCAGACGGAGGCGAGACTAGATACACAACTGGACAACTCAATCCTAAAGTAGAGGAATTTATTAGAGTATTATTCAACTTGTTTATATATGCTCCCCAAATTGATTCCCACATTAGAATTAGGGTGCAGCGACCCTGCTTGCTAGCATTATTTGATTGTTTAAGCCTATCCCATTCCCATGCCGAACTTCCTCTCGGAGTTTGAATTTGAAGAGACTATCCCCACTGCAGTGCAGACACCACACTCCGACCCTACCCAACTCTTCTGACATTTGTTCATCTCCATTGCCCCTTTTTGGTTACCATGTTTTTGTAACCTTCATTTTCAAAAGTACAAAAAAAAATTATGAACTCCTTCTCCTTGTCTAACTCTTGTGCACTAGATATCTACCTAGAGACAGAGACAAAAAAAACTGACTGGAGTTGGAGCCAAGTTACTAACTTTAGTTAGTATCAAGAGTAAGAGTGAGGTTTACAAAGTTCAACTCTTGCTATGAAAATGCTTACTACTTATTAAGTGTGAAAAAATATAAAAGATAAAAGAGAGATTCACTCTACTTGAGCCGTACCAAAAGCTGATTTCATTCTTAGTTTAGATTTAGACATCTTAGCTGTCAGTGTCATCGACGTTTACTTCAGGCATTACTTTCGTTTTCGCGTCAGCTGCAGACGCCAAAATCTTTACTTCCGAGGTCATCGGTCACTATGAATAAATTAACCTTCGGAACGTCGCCGCGCCCACCACATTCCTCGTTTACTCTAGCTCGTAGTAATCCTGACCTCGATAGGATAGTAACGGGTTTCCCCTGGCCAAAGTAGGTCAGATATTATGACTGGTCAGCTGCTTGGTGACTCAAAGGACAAAAATTGCGGGGGCTTTCTATTCTCTAAACGCTGTGGGTTGATAGGATAGGACGATGAAAGGTGATGCGACGGATGTAAACGGTTTGAAGACGGTTAAGAAGCGTGGGGGAGGACACATTGAATAACATTAGGTTCAATCCTCTCAACCCACACATACAAAACAAAACACGAAGAAAACATAAAAAATAGACTAGATGGTTGGGGCCAAGCAAGTTCAATTTATTATCATTATTATTAAATTATACCCCTCATCCGTTACAGGGGAAAATAATCATTATGTTGAGACTATCTCGAAATATCATTTTAAGAAAAATATGACTTTATCGTTGTAGTAATGTGAGTCTACAATTTGATTAACAGTCGGTGAATTGTGGGAAACGAAGACATAGGGAGTGTAGGGACAATGGGTGTAAGAAGGGGAAGATGAGGAGAGGAAGATTAGACTACGTGTGTGTGTGTGTGGGGGGGGGGGGGGGGTAATGGGGTGAAAGTAAATGAGAGAGGGGGGATGGGCACGGTACAAAAGAGTGGTAATAGTGAACGTACAGAGTTTCCGACTGTACCAAACGCCACCAAGTCGTGAAGATAAAATAAATTTGATAAAAAAGAAAGAAAAAGAAAGGAAAGTATGAGACAAGACGTGGGCCAAATCTTTTCCGTTTTTCTTTGTGTGTTCCCTGGCATCTTTCCCTCTGCGGTCACACAAGAGGAGTGCCGTTATTTCCTCCCTGCCGGGGACCAGCTATAACCAAACAACACAAAACACCGAGTGGTGGTGGTGGTGGTGGTAAGGAGGGTGGGGGTTGTAAACCATTAGATACATTTTGTTACCACAGCGCTTTGTCATAAATGAAAATGGGAAAGGGATGGGCAATGCCGCACGTGCCCAGGGCCATCGACACTCCGAGGAATGAAGACATAGAAATGGAGGGGATCTAGGGATTGACCCCTGTGTGAGGGTGTGTGTTTGTGTGTGTGAGTGAGTGTGTGTCACATTGTATATATAATATGGTGGTAGGGGTCAGGGGTCAGCGAGTACATCGTCGTTCAACAAACAACAACAATAATAATATAATAATAATAATAATAATAATAATAATAATAATAATAACAATAATAATGATAAAATAATAATAACAATAATAATAATAATAATAACAATAATAATGATAAAATAATAATAACAATAATAATAATAATAATAATAATAATAATAATAATAATAATAATAATAATAATAATAATAAT
>JARFNW010124932.1:0-12269 GCA_031763155.1 Dirona albolineata
TCTCTCTCTCTCTCTCTCTCTCTCTCTCTCTCTCTCTCTCTCTCTCTCTCTCTCTCTCTCTCTCTCTCTCTTTGCCCCCCCCCCCCTCCTTTTCCCCTCCCTGTCCCTCTTTCTCCCCCTTTCTCCCCCAGAACCTGTCTATCTACTTTTGTAAAGCCTCCATAATGATGTAGCAATAGTGTTAACCTCTTTGTTGTGCTGTCTTCATGATATCTGATGCATTCATTGATATATTATTGTTCTTGACCTTTGATCGTAAATGTACCTTTGAGATTATAATATTTTAAGGAAAATAGTTTGTAGTTGTGACATTTATGGCAGCGACGGCAAAATCCTTTTTAAAGAATGATGAATATTGTATCATATTGTGGAGAAACAGTGTACATAAGTCATGGCATTGTTTTAAAGAGTGATATGTTTATTGAGGGATGGGAGGAAGGGAGGGAGAAGAACAAGAATATCCTGAGGGAGAAAAGGAAAAGACTGGAGTCTGTCGTGTGACTACATTCGTGTGACTACATTTGATCTGATCAAGCCATTCAAGATATTGACATGAGTCATGATCCTCCATGACGCCATATTGTCACGCCCAAACATGAGCCTGTGCTAAACTGTATACCTTCCTGGCTTTTGTTTGGAGGCGTGTCAGGGGGTTATGGAGGTCAAGGCCTCTTTGAGTGACATGTTGGACCCAAGGCCTGTCAATCTCTTACCAATGCTTTGTTTTTCGGCACGATTATAATAATTATCCTTATTTATGTATTTAAGTTATATATATATATCTAATGACATTAGATATTATTAGATATATGTATATGTATATCTGCTTGAATTAGTTTGCAATTTGTGCATGTCATGCATACCCTTGCTCGATAAAAAGTACAGTATAGTCAGTGCAACCCCGGTGATATGGAGGCCTCTGAGAGCATTGCCAAAATTTGATTTGAGGAATAAGGGCAAAGTAATAATGTGTCAACAACGAGTTTGAATATTTCACAAATGGCAAAATGTTTAAAGTTGCAAAATGTTAATATCGTGATTATTGGTAGAAGCAGATTTTAGTTATGGGTTTTTTTATTAGGGGAAAGGGTGGGGGGCTATGGTGTTATACTATTGGTATTTTATATTATCAACAATTATATCTTGCAGATGGATAGTGTTGGGGTGGACCATAGAAATGTTATATTAAGATATTGAATTGAATATTATGAATATGAAGAACTATGTAAGATATATGATGATGTATGGTTGAATGCCTCAATCAATAGGGCTGACTAGCATTAGTGGTGGTTGTTGTGGACATTGCCTTAATATATATATCTGCTTTGAATTGAATGGTCCAGGCGTCAAGGCTGTTTGTGCCACAACCCCCCTCCACAGATGACATGTTGGATCTGTGGTGTGCTAGTCGACCGCTTGGTTGAACTATCTTTTTATTGGCCGCATTATGTTTTGTTGTGAGGTAATGCTGGCAGGGTCTCCCTCCCTCTACTTTCTATCTGCATAATTATAATTAGTCTGTTGTATGGTAATTGTGTCGTCAGTGTGTTTAGCAAGGGTGAATGAATACCTGCAACATTCAGACTAGGGACTAGAGCTCTCTGTTTTTAGTTATGGCAGTGGAGTCATTTGGCCAGCACTCTTGCCTTGTGCTCAAGCTTAGAGATTCAGAAATAATAATAATAAGAAGAAGAAGAAGAAGAAGAAGAAGAAGAAGAAGGAGAAGAAGAAGAAGAAGCTAATGTAAATGAAACACAGGCGGGACCAGCATTGATGGAAGTTGTAGCTTTCCTTTCACAGGTGACATGCTGGATCTGTGCTTTGCTGGTCTTTGCCTTCATGTTTTTAAATGAAAAACTCAGGGACAAAAGATTGACCAGAAACTGTCATTAATAATAATGATAAGAATAAGAAATAATGATAATAGCAATAATAATAATAATAAGAAGAAGAAAATCATTTATACAGCCCCTTCCCTAAGTTCAAAGCACTTTACAACAGCATCACAATGATATAACATTATAAAAGCTTATTAATAATAGGGACATAATATATAATGAGAGTGTAATTGAGTTATGGTGTTTCTCTAGTTCAAATATAGTGGCTGATTGTCTTGGCTTGCAGAAGTACTGGGTTTGATATGCCGGTAGTAGCTCACCAGCTCTTTGAGACAGGGTAAAAATGAATAAAAAGTCAGTGTCTAAGATCACATGTTTCCTGAGACATTGTTAAAAGACACACTCATAGACTATTCGAAAAATTTTAAGCTGTCAAAAACAGACAGGGCCAGCATTGTTGGAAGTTTTCGCGCTTCCTTCACAGGTGACATGTTGGATCTGTGCTTTGCTGAGTCTGTATTTGACAGCCAAAACATTAGCGATTTAAGATTGCGGGCAAGTACATGTCGGGGAAGTGGTAGTGGTTTTATACAGAGTTGAAATATTTCATGACACTTAAAAATATACATGTCAGAAGAAATATATTATACAGATGCTCTGAAACTGAATTTGACATTTCTGATCCGGCCAGGACTATCATTGATGAAAGGTGACACTTTCTCTTCATAGATGACATGTTGGATTTGTGCTTTGATAGACTTGCCTATTCGGAATGTAAAATGAAATGGCTTCTAATGTTGTCTTTTAATAGTATTTCATTTTTAACGTCTTTGCTATGAAAGGACTCAGGAATGTGGGTAAATGGATTGTTTTACGAAGCATGGCATGAAAACTGTGAAAAGCTCCATGAAATATAACCCTACCACCCTGCCAATACCTGTAATTTAGTATGCCACCGTCGGCACATAGTCTCAGCAGCCTATATTTAAGTGTCGTGGCAACTAAATATGATTAAAACATACGTATGAGTCTGAATTCTGTGTCCTCCACCATTACATGAACATTGAAAAGAGTCTGGGAAAAAGAAGATGAATAGGTCAATTGGTTCTCTATTTTTATGAATTGGTCCTGTCTTTGATAGTTTAGAATATTTATACTTGTATGTGGAAACCCAATACATTTGTGTAGATTCTATTTCTGGGCTAATTTGCAATCAAAGGAGGGCTGATCAGCATTAATTGTTCAGGGAAGATGATGGGTCGAGACATGTTTGAAAAAAATGTGGCATTTCTCCACCGGTTTGAAAGCTGAGTCTGTTGTGGAAGCCATTTCTGAGTTTTGATCATGTTTCAAATGAATAAAGCTTCTCCGAGTGTGAGCAACTCCAGACAATGCTTTACATTGACTTTGAAAACTGATGATTGATGGCCACGTGATCAAAATGGCAATTGTCAAAGAGTGAGTCTTGTACACCTGTCTGTCTGACCTTTGCATCCCACAGGTGACATGTTGGATCTGAGGTTTGCTGATCCGCCCGATTTTGATTGTTTCATCACTGAGTTTTAATCATACCGCTTTTGAGAGAGTACAATATTATATAGAAAGTGCCAAAAAAATTTGATTGCCTTTATTTAGTCAACAAGGGCATTTTGTTTTTAGCGTTAATTTTGAGAAAGGACCGATTAACTGCAACCAGGGCAATCAGCGGTTCAAATCAGACATGGTCCCCAGTCACGTCCACATGTCTGATTTGAACCGCTGATTGCGGACGTGGACGTGACTGGGGACCATGTGAAATTTGTGAATATAGAACCAGGATGAGGATTTATGAGTCTTTAGTTAAGAACATTATAACTATTTCAATGGGCGTGCAGGGACTTATTGATTATTGATATATAAGTTCCATAAATTAAGTGGTGTCAGTGCGTCTGGTTTGCACTGCATGTATATTGAAGTTTGTGTTATCATTATTCCGTTCTTGACGACTGACAAAAGTCTGATGACAGGGGTAATGATAATTCTGATCTTTTCTTTTACTTTGCTAAACTGTTTGATTGTTAAATTTGTCCATTGTCTGTTGTTTCTGTTGGAAAAGGGGCTTAAATGCTTCATTGAAATGTTTTGAGCCCTTTGCTGTATATATAAACTATGGGTAAAAGTAAATCTGTGATGGGGGAAGGTGGTGGGAGGTTTTGATGCGGACGACTGAATTGAATTCACCTCAAGCTGCATTTCATATCTTTGTAAATACTAGGATGGCTGGTCAGTTTCTTTCAGTTGTAGAAGCTTCTGTTCAATTGTGTGCTTGCGAGCGCATGCAGACATGGGCTTACTTGTATATTTCCTTATGTATCATATTGTATATCTCATGAATGGATAGCATTTTCACCCCCCGGGAGAAAACAATACTAATGGTGCTAAAATCTGTATACTCCTACTCACTCAAGTCATTGTACAAATCATGGAGGGCATTTTTGTATTACCTGTATTATGAATTAACAACAGAAAATGATAATCATTGCTGTACTGTACAAATAATATTAACTTGATCACCGACCTTTTATTTTATTTTCTTTGAGTGTTTTGTCAATTATTATCTGTGAAGGAATTGTATGTCCCGTTTTGCACGCTGTTTTCTGAATATTTCAGTATTGCACTGCTAATTCTGACAAATGCACGTGTTTTCTCTAGCCATTCACAACAGGGCGCTGCAGGTAAGGGTATCTGCTTAATTGTAGAGCAAAGAATGACTACGTGTATGGAGTGAAGAAATACAAAATTTTAAGTTATTTATGATTCTACTAAATCTTTGAATTTAAAGTTGTTTATGATAAAACATTTTTCACAACTTTTTTTTTTGAACAAAGGTTTAAAAACGGCTAAACTGATAATCCTTACAAACTGATCTGATGTAATTTTAAAACAGTCTTTTATTATTTTTCTCAATGACAGAAACTAGTTTAGCTAGCTTTATTTTTTGCCGAATCTAACTCACTCTTAAAGTTTTTGTGTGACTATCATTAAAATGCCTTCTTTTTTTTGTTGAAAATGGTAGCTATCATCATAAAAAGTTTGATTAATGGTGAGGTTGAAAGTTCTCACAGTGTGCAATTGCAATCTATTGACAGCTTCTCTCACAGATTTTACATCAGATGATAACATGTGTCATAACAGTTGATGCTGTTTTGATTGCATATTTGGCTGGCAATGTCAAAGCATATCTTGGTCACACAATGTACATGAACTAATAATAATGCAAACTAGATTGTTGTTGTTGTTTGTCGCTGTAAATGTAATCTTTGCTATAACAAACTTAACTGCTGAAATTATGAATGACTTACTATGTATTCACCGAACAATTGTGAGTGTCACACATCTGGGACTGCCCTTTCATATTATGTAATGTATATTTATTGCATTTAATGTTGTTATCTGAACGAAGATGATGTTTTGTGTTGGGATTTTTTTTTCTCCTCTTTCTGAAAGAAATGATATTCTTTTTTGTTTGTTTTTTGAGTAAGAAAAAAATCAAGGCTTACTCATTTCATGTTGACAGTCATATATATTATATATATATTAATTAACCTTTAACATTTATGTGCCTAAATAAAATGTTGAGTGTGTTGTTTTGATGTGCCCAGTTTTCTGATACTAGCAGAATGTGAGTGCATTTTTTAGTTTTGAATATTACTTTGTAAAATCCTTGATACTTGAAGGATGGAGTTTGTTTCACTCGCGCTACTCTCCCACATACTTCATTTGGAGTTATCTTCCTTGTAAATGACCTGCTTTACAAATTATGAACTCTTCTGTTTGCTGTGGAAAATTGAAGTAAGCATTCAATTTCGACATGTAATTGTTTTTGCAGCCAGTTTCGATGAAGTGCACATATATATGTACCCCTGGCGTGGAAGCTTTTATAAAACTTCCCTTTAATGCTGAAATTTATTAACTGCAGCCGCTGAAGTTCAGTTTGAATTACTTGTTGATATTTTTAGAATAAGCTGTTGTAATGATTCAGAGTTGCAAGTAGAGTTGTACTTTTATCGTGGTTTGAATTAATCAACTAGATGTCATTTCATGTTAATATGGAAGATTTAATACAGTAATTATTATTATTAAATATTATTTTTATGATTAATTATTTATTATTATTGTTATTATTATTATTATTATTATTATTATTATTATTATTATTATTATTAATAATATTATCGAGAGAGAAATGAAGATTCACCATAGCTTGTATTGCTATTGTTGCATATAAATATAAATAAGTACGTACAAATAAATTGAATAATGCAAGTTACAACTAAACACAATTTGACTTTTGGTTGTTTTCCTTAAATCTGTGTGTGTTCGTTTGTGATGATGTTTATTTGGGTGAAATAGCTCGTCGCAGCCCTTTTACTTCTGTTTTACTATCTTTCCTTAGTAAAATCTTGCAGTCAATAAACTTGACCTCAAAACTTCTTCTTCTTCTTCTGTGTTTAACGTAGTCTTTTTCCCTCAACTGAGGGGTTACGACGGTGTCCATTTCTTGATGGCCGCTCTCCTCTCTCTTTAGTTTGACGGGTCAGCCGCTCCAATGACTGCTGACGACGCGATGTCCTGCTTCAATTATTGATTAAACATCTACGAAAAACACAATAGCGCTGATGCATGAATGATGTTTGGAATTTGCAGTGATGGGCGAGCCCACCGTTTGCAAATTAGTGCATTGAAATTGACCGGAAAAACTAAATGTTTGCATTGAGCTGAACGTACTACTTTTGACTTCTGTATTTGCATTAAATAATCTAAAACACTGAACTCATTTCAACTCGACAAAGTGTGTAGCAACTAATATGACATGACCTAGTTATGTCACCGCCTCGACTCTTTTGAAGGATTAATATGGTGTTTCTGTTATTAAATAATAATAATAATAATAATGTTTGTTTGTTATCTTTCCCTATAAGTACCGTAATAATAATAACAATAATAAATGCCATTTATACAGCGCTTATCCACGATCATCACCATGCTCTAAGCGCTTTACAGTAGCACATTTACCCCTGGTAAGCAATGGAACACTCAACACGTAATACGCCACACACTGACTGTTAGTGTTAGGCGCGAATACAATTTTTGGACATGGACAAACGCAGCTTACAACCGAACATCAACTTTCAAATGAAATGGCTGATCTTAATTTTTAGATATTTATAAAAACAATTCGTTTTAAAACAGAGATGCTTGATATAATAAGGGGTTATAATATAAAATTGTGACTTATCGTGAGCTATATTGACCTCGGCAGCCGCACCTCTTAAAGTCAGTGCTGTGTCCTTCGTCAACATAATTCACGATAAAAGTCAAAATTTGCTTATTATTCATGAGACAAAGAGTAAGGTAGGCGACATAATATGATTATAAGAATAATAGTGTACATTTATATAGCACTTATTCACGATCATCACCATGCTCTAAGCGCTTTACATTAGCACATTTACCCCGGGTAAGCAACGGAACACTCAACACATAATACGCCACATGCTGCCTGTTAGGCGCGAATACAATTTTTGGACAAGGACAAACGCTGCTACAACATATTGTGTGCAGGCTGAGAATCACTGTGTAATCACGTTATTATGTCGTGAGCAAAATTCAATGCAATAAGAGATGGCTAAATAATATGCTAACAGTAATTAACGAATGGTCTTTGAATACGACCCCTCTATTGGCCACACGGGTGAAAGAAAAAAAACGAAACGAAATAAAAGTGGAGTATTTCCCCCAAGCATATATCTAGTATATAATAGTTCTGTCTTCAATTAATCTCCTCTCACCTGACAAGGAAGTCGGTACTCCTCAAGGGTCATCACCTTTTGTGAACACCTGGTAGTAGACAAGATAACCAGTTGTAGCTTGACTTTTCACAAGCTTTACAAACTATCTTTAAAAAAAATAAAAAAATATGTTCCCTCTAGTAATATTATGGTGTAAACTTTTTAATAATTCCTATAATACGCTACTTATTCTATGACCCTAACACGAAGGAACCGCACCTCGGACAGCCAAGGAGATTGGTCGGACAAGTCACTCAAGAGTTTTCAAGTGGTGAAGAAATATTTCCCAATTTCGTCTTGTGAAAACAACATGGCTACGCTTAGATAAACATGCACAAATAGTGTTGTACAAGTTGAAGTTGAGGAATGTTATTTCCTTACCATTATTTTAAATAGACGAATGACGAGTCGTTCTACAATGCGACCTCTTCAACAGCGGAGGTGTGGTTCCCTCCCTATTGTGACTTTACAATCTTTAGTCACCTCACCGTTTGAACGAATCAAGATTTTGAGAACTCTTTTATATAAAATAATACAATCACCAGCAGCGCCTTGCTACAACAAATATCCCACTGTGCAGATGTTGGTTACCTTAACTCTCTTTTATTTCTTAACCAAATACCTTTTGTATATTTCCGGTGTTATGTTTAATTATTGCTATGACTAGAATTGCTTCATAAATTATTATATTCTATCCTTCGAATGACAAAACGACCATTTTAGGATTATATATTATTATTATTATTATTTGGACCGCCCCTGGTGTTTCTCGTACTTTTATTTTCCTTTTTGCACTGGTTGTAGCCCAAAGGAAGAAATCGTATTTATCTTAGTATGTGAAAGTGGGTGGCAACCCTTGAACTCCAGTGACGTTCATTTGGAATTTCCACAGGGAGCAAGGAAAGATAGGACGAAAACAAATTAACTAAGTTAAGATTTGGATGCATGTTTCTCCACAGATGCCGCTAAAGTTGTTGCTATTGATGATATCATAATTTGCCTCATCATCAGCTTAATAATTGACTTTTTTTTAAACGGCTAACACATTTCGCTTTCTTCAAATTGATACTAAAATAAATAAAACAAATAAATAAAATTTAAAGAAAAAAACAAAAACGAAAAACAAGCAAAAATTATAATCACCATTGCGTTAATAATTGCTTCAAAGATAAGGGGAGAAAAGGGGAAATAAATTATATAGCTTCAAATATAGATAAACAAGTAACAGAACAACAACAAAAGTCTCGGGTTTCCCCTTTGTCAGCTAACAAACATAATACCAACAAATAAAAAACCCCCACAAAACACAAAAGTACGGTTACCGTTACCGTTTGAACTAATCACGATTTTGAAAATTATTTTATGTAACATAATACAGTCAGCCTTGATACAACAGTAAATATCCCATTGTGCAGATGTTGTTAACCGTAACTCTCTTTTATTTCTTAACCAAATACCTTTTGTACCTTTCGGTGTTATGTTTATTGATTGCTATGACTAGAATTGCTTCATGAGTTATTATATTATTCTATCCTTCGATTGACAAAACGACCATTTTAGGGGTAAATGTGCTACTGTAAAGCGCTTAGAGCATGGTGAGAATCGTGAATAAGCGCTATATAAATGTGCATTATTATTATTATTATTATGTATTAATATTATTATTATTATTATTATTATTATTATTATTATTATTATTTGGACAGCCTCCGGTGCTTTTCATACTTTTATTTTTTTCCTTTTTGCACCGATTGAAGCCCAAAGGAAGAAATCGTATTTATCTTAGTAGTTAGTGAAAGTGGGTGGCAACCCTTGAACTCCAGTGACGTTCATTTGGAATTTCCACAGGGAGCAAGGGAAGATAGGACGAAAACAAATTAACTAAGTTAAGATTTGGATGCATGTTTCTCCACAAATGCCACTAAAGTTGTTACTATTGATGATATCGTTTACCTCATCATCAGCTTAATAATTGACTTTTTTTAAACGGCTAACCCTTTTCTGCTTTCTTCCAATTGATACTATAATAAATAAAACAAATAAATCAAATTTAAAGAAAGAAACAAAACGAAAAACAATCAAAAATTATAATCACCATTGTGTTAATACTAACTCAACAAAGGTCATTTTCAGTTGGATGGCCAGGAAAGCAAAAAATTACGAACCCAATCATTACTAACAGTAACAGTCCATTATCTGCTGTCTGTATTCACAGACCATACGTTAACTGTTAGCGCAGTTTGGCACAATTTTATAGTTTTAAAAATTACATGAATAATGCAATGTTGTGAGTATAATTCACTGCAATACGATTGTGCCAAAATGTGCTAACAGTTAACGTATGGTCTGTTAATTCCGCCCCTGGTTACTACAGTGTTTGTGAATACGGTACTTTGCAGAGGGCCGATTAAAAACAAACAAATTTTATTTCAACGTATTAGCTATGTGTGACAAGAGCTGGTACTAAAAGTAAGACAAGAATAATCCATTGATTTATAGGTTTTTTTCTGTTTTCTTTAAATTAATATTCTACTTAATGACTTTAAAACCGGGCATACAGCACAAGCGTATTTTTACGTAGGTATTGGACGCTCTCTAGAGGGTGGAAATTAAATGATAGCAGAACAATGGGCTTCGACTACAAAGCGGGCATAGGAGCCAAACGGGCGTACAAGCGGGTAACTACAGTTACTACTGTATTGATACGAACCAGATGGTCGGGAAGGGGAGGTAACTTTAAAAGACTGTGGAACGTTGTATCGATCGGTAATGAAATAATATACACCCGTGGCAGTCCCATCTTTTGAATTGGCTTAGAGATAGGCAGGGAGATAGCAGACGTGTTGGTGTGGTTGTAATTTATAAGACTAGGTCCCCCATAAGGGTTGTTTGAGGTCAGAGGGCGCAACAGCAACACACACAAAATATATTCATCATGAAATGTATTGGCTCACCGGCGCTTGTGTCCTTAGGTAAAACACTTTACCCTGCTTACCTCGTCCTATCGGAGACAGACGTTAAATTCGGAGGTACCCTCGGTTGTAGCAGCGTTTGTCCGTGTCCAAAAACTGTATTCGCGCCTAACAGGAGGCAGCGTGTGGCGTATTATGTGTCGAGTGTTCCGTTGCTTACCCGGGGTAAATGTGCTACTGTAAAGCGCTTAGAGCATGGTGATGATCGTGAATAAGCGCTATATAAATATAATGCCATATTATGCATTATACCTATTCTATTAAGAAAATTATATTGTTGTCAATGGAATTATAATGAGAGAAAATATAAGAGGCGAATTTAATAGGGATTTTACAATAGATAAATAACAACAATAATAATATAATAGGAGTGATGTCTATCAACGCCATCTTGAATAATTGTGTCATAGAAATAACAGTAAAAAGCAGGGCAGATCACAGTACGGCATGCCTATTCTTATTCTCATCTCTTTCCACTGGCGTCAAATTTCAAATATTATGACTTACGGATAAAGAAACAGCCTGTTTGGTTTTGTAATAATATAATATCATCATCAATGGAATTGTCATGTACACAGTATAATATTATCATATCTCTGTAATCTTTTGTTAAAATCCAGGATACAATTAGAGCGTTACGGTAATACAAACAGCAACAAAATAATATTCAACATAAGATCCGTAAGCTGAAATATATTATTATGTAAGTCAAAACTTTTAGAGATAATCTTGATGTACCTATAATAGTGGAGGGACGGGACACCGGACGGGACATCGGACGGGACAGGACACCGGACGGGACACCGGATGGGACAGGACACCGGACAACTTGGCACTAACAGCTTGGTTTTGGTTCGTCTGACATAAGTGATTAAACCTAACCGACCAAAAGCAGTATTTGGTCGGTTAAAATGAATCACGCACAGTGGGCTGATCCCCTGCTTGCCTTATAATCTTGATCCATAGATTTACCAGCTCTGTATCAGGCCATGTGTGCTAGAGGGGCACAGACTTGCACTTAACCTGGATACGCTTTAGCTGGGTCGGGGCATCGATGCCTTCTGCCTTGTACCCTGTCCTAGGGCCAAGACACAGGGCTGGTTCCTACACTGTTTAATGATGGTACTATAGGGAACACATAACAAAACAACAAAATGAATGACCACTGTCAGACGAACCAAACCAAGCTAGTAATGCCTTGTTGTTCGGTGTCCTGTCCCGTCCGGAGTCCCGTCCCTCCACTATTATATTATCTAGATACTGCGTCAAAGATTTTGAAACTGTTGATGTGGTTTGGTTTTTTTTTTAACCACAAAAAACATGTTCGAAACGTTGCTCCATTTTGTGCTGTCAATCCTTGAACCTAGTTTACATACTCTATATATAATTTTCACGTCTCGACTGTTCGTGTTGACAAGCCATGTCTATCGTGGCCAGTGAATAGACGGGTGACCGTCTGGGTTCTAAACCCGTCAACAACAAAAAACATATTATTATACATCATGAAATGTATTGGCTCACCGGCGCTTGTGTCCTCAGGTAAGACACTTCGCCCTGCTTACCTCGTCCTATCGGAGACGGACGTTAAATTCGGAGGTCCCCTCGGTTGTAAGCAGCGTTTGTCCTTG
>JARFNW010124943.1:0-12264 GCA_031763155.1 Dirona albolineata
GAGAGAGAGGGTGGGCAGAGAGACAGGTGAAGGAGAGAGAGAGGGTGGGCAGAGAGACAGGTGAAGGAGAGAGAGAGGGTGGGCAGAGAGACAGGTGAAGGAGAGAGAGAGGGTGGGCAGAGAGACAGGTGAAGGAGAGAGAGAGGGTGGGCAGAGAGACAGGTGAAGGAGAGAGAGAGGGTGGGCAGAGAGACAGGTGAAGGAGAGAGAGAGAGGGTTACTGAAGAAAAGATATAATGGAACGAAAAACTTAACGCTGGTATAACCTGCATGTTTTCAAATCTAAAGAAGGTTTATCCTAAAAACCTTACAACTAAACAAATAACTCATATTATTATTTCATTTCCTATTTCCTACAGGCCAACGAAAAGGGATTTCAACCCACCTACACTGGCCAGCAGATCGAGTACTTGGACAACGAATAAGTTGTGTACTACGTCATCGCTTTGGTGATGTGACGTCACCATGATAACTATCATTACATCATCCTGACTACAAGCCGCCATTATTGCATCATAACTATCATAACAATGTTTCTATCAGACTACTTTATGTATTCAATTTTCTAACATAACATAAACCAGTTATCAGGACACATTTGAATACACTTTGGTTTTTGATTATTTTTTTCTAAACGGAACGAAATTAACAAATTAATGCAAAATTATGGTATTTTGACAATTATCACATATAAATCACGACCACTAGTCTTGTTCTATATTATGGTAAATATGAAAAATCATGAACTAAAATGTAACATCTAGGTCATTATCAAAATTTAAATAAACAATCGGTGGCACACCATAAATCAGTTTCATAAATTACACTTGTGATCTTGTATTGGAATTAGGTTTATCGGTGTAAATTTTGTACTTTAAGATTTATTACATGTTATTATATATCACTAGTCAAAAGGATATTTATTCTTACTGTGAATTCAATACAAAAAGAATAATTATAATAACATGATATTAGAACCCCCCAAAAAATGGAATAATAAATCTGGGATACAATATTGTTATAATAAATTTATATTATTAAACTTTAATCTGAAATTGTTAAAAGAAAACTATTTTATACTATCCTTTGTCTCTTTTATATAAATAAACTGCTTTTTAACGAGATAATGGTTTACTGTCAGTTTGGTGTTGTATTTTGCGTTGGTTTTGTTTTCCATCTGTTGTTATGTATTGTTTTGTTTTGTCTGTTTGGTGTGTGTGTGTGTGTGTGTGTGTGTGTGTGTATGTGTGTGTGTGTGTGTGTGTGTGTGTGTGTGTGTGCGTGTGTTTTGTTTATGATTTGTTTTGTTTTTGGGTTTTTTTCTTATTGTTTTTTATATGGCTCATCATCATCTGGTCGAGTATACTCCTCGGATATTGATGGAACGCCAGATCATCCGGTCCTTCATGTAAGTCTTCAGCTCGCTTGCAGTCAGACCAGTGACTTTCCTTAGCAGGTCTACGTAGCTAAGCTGTTGTCCTCCACGTTCTGAATGGCCATGGGTTGGCTTCCATAGAATGGTGTTGCTTACTGGGACGTCCTTTTGTCTGAAGCCATGGTCGGCAAATTTCAGCCTCATACAGATCCAGGTTTGAAACAAAAATCACCCCACCTGGTGTTGAAGATGGTTCTCAACATCTGGGTGTAGCAGACATCAAGGGACTTCTCCTTCTGAGCTGTGATTGTCCAAGCTTCACATCCATACGGCAATACCAACTCCACAGTGGCTACTGTGCTCGAGTTAATGACATTCGGAGTTCGAATCCTGGCTGTTTCACACTTGTAGCTATGTTCCATTTATTCATAGATAAATAATATAAAATAATAAATTCCCTTTATTCAGATCAAACAAGGGGGATCACCCCAGGGAGAAATTATAATTTGTCTTTAGGGTCTATTCCGAGGGGAGACCGGAATAACACAGGCGTCAGCCGCAGAGCAGCGCCGCAAAGTGGGAACCAGGTCTTGATTTGAACCCGCGACCTCTCAACCCAAAGGCGAGCGACTTAGCCACTGCGCCACCGCCCTCACCCTTATCAACTAGACCAGTGATGGCCTGGTGATAAGCCTGCGGGTTTCGATGTCGTGACATACTGGGTTCGAATCCTCGTTGAGCTAACCGATGTTGAGTCCTTGGGAATGACTCTTTACTCCATGTTTCTTCACCTGACTCAAGTGTGAATGAGTCTTTAGCTACAGACATATAACGACATTGTCAGTGTGTTAGGCCGGGCGTCCACTGCCGGTTTTGGTCAGCTGCGCATTTGACTAACAGGCTAAAAACTTGATTAATAATATTTTTTTTAACCTGCTAGTCACATGACCAAAACCGGCAGTGGACTCCCGGCTTTAAGTATGAGGAGCCTAACTGGCAGTTCTACTGTATGCTCCCCGGGTAGTTGAGAATGATACTGTCCGCTGGGAATTAATGTTGTCAAGTCTGTGAGCCTGTGGAGTCGAGGTGGTCTAGTGGTTAGGACAGCGGCCTCTCATGGCGAAGGTCGTGGGTTTGAATCCTATCCCAGTCACCTCGTCATTTTTTTCTGAGGAAAGAAACTTTACTCCAAATTGCCTCGTTCGACCCAGGGGTAAAAATTAATGGGTACCAGCTTGCAGCTGGGGAAGTAATCTGCGATAGACCAGCATCCTATTCTATCCAGAAGGGTTATGTTTTATTGTCACTCTGTCCGCTTCACGATAAGGAGACCGGGATAAGCACCGGCTCTATGAGACTCAAGGCTCAAATGGACTTTACTGCTATGCTGGGAGCCTGTACTTGTACGGGGAGCAGTGGGCTTGTTTGTCAAGACCCTAATACAGAGATTTATTATGTGCCTATAAATAGCACAAACACGTGCTAGTTGACTTCCGATCACTGCAATATTGGCCTCCTTATCTGCGTACCGTACCGTACGAACCCTGCACTAGCAAATGCCAAGGTCACTATGCGGTCAACTCAGAAACAGCATTACTGTGATATTGCCAACTAATGTAGTATTGTCAATATATTATGTTGTTACGTGTTGTACTTTAGACATCTTGAAAACAGCCCTGATTGTGTGTATGTTATGTGCCGTCTGTCTATTGAGAGCGTGAGTCTAATTTTCGAGACTTAATTAAGGGACTTGCGTACGGACTCTGCTCTTGTGTACACTACTTCTTTTCTATAGTGCGCAGCAACCACTGCCGGAGTTTCATTATTAATCCTCCAATTTCCTTTTCTTCATACTCTCTATCACACCGATCCCACTACTTCCTACAACTCTTCATTCCTGTTTCAAGTCTTTCCTCTTGGCCTGGTGTCATTCCTACTGGACATCACGTTTCAAGCGTCGATTGAATGAATGACTCAACTGACTGACTAGCTAGTAAAATTCAAAATGGCGTCCATAACATTGCTTTTTATGTCCGGTGGTTGTTTAAAGAAATCTCTAGCGGAAATTTCAAATTCGAGAGAGACGAATGTTGTCATGTTAGGTTAGCGGAAGTCGGAGGAACCAAAATTTCATTTCAGCGGAAATTCGCTAAATAGCGGACAGTTCTCATCTATGATTGATTGAGTAATGGTCGAAACATGACCGTCGGTAAACATCAATCGACCAATGCTATTGTCCGAGGGAAATGAGGGACGAGCAAGAAACCTTATCATCAAGTGGGTCTATTTTGTTGAGTAACACTAACACATTGATATAATCTCTGGTACGTACTGGTAAGGATAGACATGTGTTACACGATGTAGGATCTCTATGTTCACTCTTGTATTGTAATTTGTCTGACGGGCACGCAATATGACTCGAAGATCGGCACAAAAGAAAAGTGAATCATCTTGAAGGGCCATCTAGGTCAGGTTCGAATGCTTTTTTGTACCAAAAATAGTGGCAAAATAGAGGAAAAAACGATGGTCGGACAAACTGGCATGTGTGTTGGGGACAATCAGAACAATGTTATAGACACCAGAGTCATGATGCGTTTCAAATTGACAAAATGTTCTATTTCTCATCCTTGATTTCTTCTTTTTGAGAATAGAATCCACTACAGTAGAACTCGGACTCAACGAACTACCTCGGTGTTCGTTGGATGCAAGTGCAAGGTTCGTTGGAGCCAAGGGCATAATAATAATAATAATAATAATAATAATAATAATAATAATAATAATAATAATAATAATAATAATAATATTACCAGTAACGCTGCTGTTCGCGGACTCGCTGATCTGTGCATTTTTAGACCGACTGCCCTGAAAACGAACTTTCTGGGGTTTTTTTCTCAAATCATTGATGACCGCCGTCGCGTTTATTAAAAAAAAAACAAAACAAAAAGAAATGAACAACAAAACGTATAAATGGCAACTCTAACACTGTCGAAGTACATTAGCAATTTTTGTGAGCTTGCATACACTCCTGGTTGGTTGGAACCGAGGTTGGGTCTGAGATTAGCTCGTTGGATAAAATATATTTTACTTAAGTCAATGAAAGAAAAAAAACGGAATTTTTATCTGTTCGCTGAATGCAAGGTGTTCGTTGAGTTCTACTTATACGTATAGGCTATGGGCCACTGGATTTTACGCGTTGATTTTATAAATTTTCATACGCTGATTACGAATATGCACTTAGTGTTTTTAATTTGATCACAAAATTCCTCTTTAATTTATAAAAAATTATTCGCGCCGGGCGGCAACTTCAAAGTGAAACCGCAAACTGCAGGAGCGGTCGGCCAAATTTCAAGCAGTGCTTGATTTCCCCGATCGGTCCGGAGGGACGTGCGTTCGTCACCAAGGGACGAGAGGATATCCCGCAACATCCGCGATTGGACCTCAGTGACGGGGGGTTATCCCGCAAGCGACCGTTCCCCCAGACGAATAGCTACGTCTAAATGGGCCATAAGATTTGCAGAGGCTCAAAGTTTGAAAATGCTACACAAAGTCTTGGGAGTTTAGTTTTAATGAAACCAATCTTACCTCAAAGCTAGGATCAGAATCTTGACTGGATATTCTGCCCGATAAGGAAGTAGTCACCTCTGATGATATTGCATCATTCGCTGAATTTTCATCTACAATGGTGGTTGCAACATCAGTTGGAAGTTGGATCTTTTTCGGTCTTCCTCTTTTCTTTGGACTAGCCTAAATCACAACAATGACAGCAAACAACAATAATTGTATAGTCTGTTGGGAAATAGTGAGATTTAAAAATGACATGCAGGGCTTAGAAAGGATCCTATATATATATAACAACTTGATGCAGAATTATTAACTATATATCATCAATCCAAATGGATGCTCACCAATTTACTATAGAGGTGAATTGAAAGTTTTTTTGGGGTTTTTTAACTTGGCATTTGTCACGCTATGCCTTGCTCTGAAATAGTTCAAACAATTCCTACAACATTTAGAAAATTACTAAGATATAAAAGTTTTAAAAAGACAACAGGAAAAGACTAGCATGACCAATCAAGACATGCCTTGTCAAATATATTACCTCAAGTTCTTCAGCTTGTGGCTTGGCTTGTAAAATGGATTCAACTAGCTTCATAGTAGGCTTTTTCGTTCTCTTTCCCAAAGCTGAAAATGAAGAAACAAAAATTATACTACTTAGTGAACACATGAACCAAACCAAAAAATTATGCAGTCGACTCTGTGTTGCAATGTTAATACGCTGAGTCAGGAATCAAATTTCCTGAAACCAGCACCCCCACCTTGAATAGGTTCTTGACACAAGATTGTTAACAAAGATCCCTAAAATTTTAGTTTGTGTTTTCAAAAACATTGGAGGGCAAGCTTCTTGCCCTT
The DNA here is from genome assembly GCA_031763155.1 of Dirona albolineata. Lineage (NCBI taxonomy): Eukaryota > Metazoa > Mollusca > Gastropoda > Nudibranchia > Dironidae > Dirona > Dirona albolineata. The sequence goes on from JARFNW010124943.1 coordinate 5,786, forward strand.
AAAAATCTTTCATGAATTAAAATGAAGCTTTTTTCCTTCAAAATAACATCTATTAATCAAAATACATAGAAATCAATCACTTTCCCATTATTGAAGGGTTGAATGAGGATGAAATCCTTTTTTGTTCTTACAGTCTGTTTCTCTAATTATTGATTTCTCCCTAGAAAGTTTTACAAAAATAATTATAATATAATGAATCCAGGTTTCTGGATTGATGTTGAAACGAGGAAGCCACAGGCCATTTCATTATTAATTTCACTCCTTGGGTATCATTAGTTTTAGTGCTTGGCTAAACAACAAAAATATTGAAATCTTGTGAAAGACCAAATATTGTAATTGTAGAGTCTAAGTAAATTATTAGGAACACATCATGATGTATACTGTTAAATAATAATGATATTGCCAATCAACTATTAACAATACCAAAAATATTTTAAAACATTAAGCCAGACCATGAATGAGGACAAATCAGAAAATTTTGATAGACCTGGATATCACATTATTAATAACTTATTTCATACATATATATATATAAGTTATGAAAATGGGACTTACCTGAACTATTTTCAGGAGACGTGTTGGAACTGGGTGGTGACAAAGCAGACCATTTTTGCTTCAGGTGATCAAACACAGCTGATGCATCCCACTCTGGGTGCATTTTCATCACTTTACTGCAATGCTTGGCATAGTATGTATCAAACAGATTTTCTTGTTCTTTCTCATCAGACGAGGCAATGACGGGGACAGGAGTAGCGTTATGTTCAACTTTACGTTTTTTAGGCTTCGACCCACTAGGTGTAGCAGTCATGGATTCTTTCCGCTTACGTTTACCTGGCACAGACGGGGTAGATGGAGCACTTTTTTTCTTTTTCTTCTTAGCATCCTTGTCCAGAAATACATACTCAAATGTAAATTGCACTTTCCTATCTTCAACACTCAACTCAAAGGCACCTTCAGCTTCTTCCACAGCTATATTCCAATGAGGGAGTCTTGTCGGTTTCACCTTAAAGGGATTGTAGCTGCTTTTACCTTTCTTGGTCACCTTAGGTTTCAATGAGTCCAACCTCATCAGTTCCAAGAAGTCTGTTTCCCCTTTGTATTCCATTAAAGAAGCTTCAGATAGCCAGCCCCTCTCACAATCATTTCCAAAGAACTGTACATGGTAAGCCCGACAATTTTTTCCACAGGCTGAGGAATAAACAAATTTGTAACAATATTGCCTAAATATGACCAAAGAGACATAATTATACATAACAAATTATTACCAGTTATGAGGTCAATCAAATAGAAAATCTATTAACAAAATCTGATAACATGAAGCAACTCTAAATAATAAATTCCTTCATCATTATAATAGAGGTAGTGTTGAATAGTTGTGGCAATGGTGATGGTGTTGGTGGTAGTATGGGACAAAAGATACCAGTACCACTACACAGCTTTGACTTTATTTGCAAAGATAGTGGAATGGATCCTGTTGAAAATCTTAGTATTATACTGATATTCTTAGTCACAAGCCACTTACATAGAGCAAAATCAATTGACAATAGTGTGGCTGAGGTTGTTGTCAGGTAATGAGGTAATGGGAATTAGTAATACTATTAGAATTGCTGGCTGCTGGGTATAGATTATATCAAGTTTTAAAATCAGTTGCAGCAGGAGAAAGAATAAATTTCAACCCCAGGAGGATACAGAGCAGTTTTGTTGCAACAGTGGTAAGTAATAAAACGGTTGTTTGTAATTATAGTGGTAGTAGTAGTAATGGAAGTGTCCCTTTGCAATCGACCTAGTTTCGCTATCCATTCTTACACTATTAGTGGCTGAAGCAGTAGAAATGGTGGTATATGTAGACAAGGAGAAAGTGTAAAAGTGAAAGTCAGTGGTGGCAAAAGAATAGGATCAGATGTAACTTTAACATTAAAGTGGTATTGGTATTCAACTTACTAATTCTGATTCTACTCATCACCCGAGTGAAGGGACATGGAGACACCATGCATGGCCAGTACGGGTGTCCAGTCACTTTCCCCCACAGCAGATCTCCTTCATTCCAAATAGGGGGATGTTCCATATCAAAGGCAACAGACTGCATCTCCAACATCTTTTCCAGCTGAACTACGTTAGGTATTTCCAATGGATTGATTATAACACAGCGAGGAACATGTCCTCCCACTAGCAAAGGTGTGTCTAAAGTTTCTTCATCATTTTGAAACTCAGAATTTGCTAGAGTTTCAATTGCATCGGAATGGCACACTGACTGATCATTGAGCCCCACCTTTGATGTGCTTTTTTTCTTTTCTAGTGGGCTCTGTATTTTTTTGTTAAGACTAGGAGATAAGTTTTCCTCTTTCAATTGCAAATCGTCACATGCCTGTGTCGAACTATCTTTACTCTTTCGCTTTGATTTTTGTAGAGTATTATGAGCCACAGAGATTTTTTCACAACTGACATCAGATGAAGGCCGCTCTTTTCTTTTTCGCCCACGCTTTTTGGGTTGATTGATATTCTCTGTATCACCATCAACCTCTGTCAAGTTATCCTGTTTTACTTCCTCTTGAATTTGCTCAGCAGTATCCATTTCATCAACCGTGGGTCCATTAGACTGTATGCTTGAATCAGTATTTCCATTCACCACAATGTCTGTCTGACTCAAATTTTCTGATTTGACATCAGTCTCATTATCATCTACAATATCATCTGACTCATGTACAGGCTCTTTGACTTCAGAATCAACATTTGTCCAGATTTTAACAACTTTTGAAGTGTCCTCTACACTTAGTACATTTTCTCCTGGCAAAACTTTGGATTCAAGAGACAAACGAGCACTTGACTTGCTCTGTGCCGTTCTCACATTGCGTCCCATAGAGGGAATCTGAGGCAGTCTGTGACATCCGGCAGACCGATGAGGTGGAGCGTCAGGTTTCGACTCCATGTGGTCCCTTCTGTGTGGTGAAAAAATATGTAGCAAAGCTTTATCTTCATGCAATAATGGACATCAAAATTTCAGTGTATGGATAAGAAGCTTGATTAAAAATAAATTCAATGAATGGGGTTAAATTTTCCCTACAACATTAGTTGCTGGATAACGTGCATGCATGTTTATGAGAAGTCATTGTGATAGAAGACTTGGTGAATCAAATAAATTCAAGCCAATCACACATCATCCAACTAAGTCACTCCCAAACATTATAATTATAATGAGAAGTACAAATGTGTGATTGTGTAGAACAAAGGCTGGGCTAGAAAGTGAAATTTGGTCACACAACTCAAAAGAAATAGCTGAGCTAAATAGAATTTACTGTATACTTTTACTTTTATCTTAGACAAAACTAAAATGCAGTACCCTATGTCATGACTATGACCTGTGTTACGTGTTATCTGTATCAGCTCATCAAAAAAAAATTTTTTTTAAATGGAATGTTACTTTACAAGAGGCATCTCGCTAAATGCAAATATGGAAGTGGGAATTGTTTCACCTCCAGAAGATCACCACAACAGTGGACAGATTACATGATACACACACAAATAGCTAGTCTACTCAAGTAACGTCTACCAGCAGTGCTATATAATTGTAATAATATAAAAAAATCATATGGAGGTAAATAACTAAAAACAGCAGTAGACATGTTGTAATGAGAGAGACTATGACATGACTATCTATGACTCATAAAAAACTTGCTTTTATAAAACTCTTTACTTTTACAAGTAAGAGTCTACTTGACGAGCACAACTACTACTCGTACTAGATAAAGAACCATCACCATCATTCACACTCTGTGAATGCATCTGCCCAAGAACACCCAATATTAACGTTAAGCAAAGTTTTTTCAATTTGCCATTGCTTAGTTTTTTTACATTTTGGTGATATCATGGGGTTGATGGTGATAAACCGCTGTGAATGTGAAACTTAACTGTTGTTGTAGACCAGTCTAGTTTGAATCACAATTGTCACCACAATGATGGCAAGTTACAAGTAATACAAGGTAGTCACTGCACCTGTCACCAGGTGATGAGGAGTGAAAGTTCCAACCAATGCTCTCCATATTTATAATAATAATTATTAATATAATAATGTGCAAAAACAGAGGCCTTTTTTTACAAAAATCAGAGTCCACTCTTCTTGTTTTGCACGACAGCAGTCAAAATAAAATGTGCCTCACTCACTACTACTACTACTACTATAAAACTAAAGTTTAAAGAGAAACAAAAACCTCCAGTCTCCAGGTCATCTCCTCAATCAAAAACAGTAAAAGTAAAAGAGTGCCTCGATACCGCTCGGTGTCAATTGGAGCTTTGCAGTTGAGTGTTAATGTTATTAATTGTCAATTGGCACTGAGTCACTCTGTGCCAATTGACACTACGATAATATATTTTCAAGTCATTCTACTTCTTCTCTTTGTTGACTTTGTTTTCATTTTACTCAACACTTCACACTGTGTCTGACCTTCTTCTTACGTACGTCGACATCTGACTAATACTAAATATAGCTAGTTTTCTTTATATTCTAGCTAGAGAGTCTATATCATAAGCATCAGTCTCTGACTGACTGTGACTGCGTCCCTCTGCCTCCTATTATACTAACACTAAGCTAAGAAGAAGACTAAGACTCTTAGTCCTAGTTACTAGTAGTAAGAGTAAGACAGAGTTCAGCAGAGTGAGAGAGAAGTAGTGTGGGCGTTGGAATTGAAATTGAAAGTACTAAGACTAAGAGAAGAGAGTTACTATTTACTAAGTTAAAGTTTTAAGTTTTACATTTTAAGTAAGGAAAGTCTAGACGTCTACTAAGTTACTACTAAGAGTAAAAGTTTACTACTACTACTAGTTAGTAGTAGAGTCTAGAGTAGTGAAGAAGTAGTGTAGACACCTCCCTACTCCCTCAACTCCCTGGCGGTACAAAAGTAAAAGGCAAAGACGCCTCAACATCGCAAACATGTTTCTTATTTCATCGTCAGAAAAATAAATAAACAAAAACTGCAGTCATTTCTACCTGCACAAACTGAATGTTTGACTTTGAATTCTGTCTGGATGAGACAGTACCGTAGTCTAGTCAGTAACAACAGTACAGTGAGTAAATCAGTAACACATGAAGTATGATTAAGTTTTAGTTGGCTAACTAAATTCATGGAAAGCATAAATTTGGGTGTTTAAAACTAAGCACCTGCTGTATCAAAAATGAAAAAATACAACATATAACTCTACGTTGAGAAATACCAACAATAAATCTGCCATTTTCTAGTGGATCTGACACAAATTTAACAAATTTCCAAACCCATTGCATGGATTGCCTACCCCATCATTCTCTGGTCATAGCTTTGCTAAAATTGCTTAGCAGCCTAGCACACACCGACTTACTGTTTAAAAACACGACTCTTGTGGCTTTCTCTTTTCACTTGAAGATTTGAGCACTCTTGCGGATCATGAATAGAATGTTAATTAAGAATAATTAAAACCTATTAACAAAATTTACGAAATATAACATGCTTTAAAAAATAATTAACCATGAACATTCGAGCCAAGACCTCAAATTTTAGCTCGATTTCTGGCTTCCGGTGAAGAAACAAAATGCAGGACGTCGGGATGGCGGGAAAGCGTTCTTCTCTCCTCATATTCTCGATAGGCAATCAGTCTTTTGATATTATTTACCTCTGTCTTTCATAATTTATAAGAATGTTACATTTACGAATGTATCAGGCTATTTCATAATGACGCTGAACACATCATACATTGCCAAAATCAACCCATACTACTATACCAGCGGATGATGTATTTGATAAAATTATGAAAATATTCACAACGCCCAGCCTAACAGAATAAAAGTCAATAAAACCATTATTATTAAAATTAATAATGTAAGGCTTATATTTGTCATTTTTTATTTCATCTTTGTATTCTCGCGGACACAACATCGATTACACAGTTTCAAACGCCTTTAAAATAAATTACCATCGTTTTGGAAGAAGATTACCAACTACCTTGGTACCCATTTTTAAAAAGTGTTGATTTTGAGGGCATGTCCTTTTATTAATTTTCTCCCTTACAACGAACGGTATTGTAATAGGCAATATTTCTCATTTCAGGACACAAACTGATAATTATTTGCTATAGTCACAAACCAACTTTTCCTGATACCCACTCCACCTATTAAATGGAGGAAGTACCTCCATATAGTTCAAGATAATAACAGACATGCTCGATTCTGCTTGCATAATATGTCATCGTGACACAGCTGTCCTTATAATTATCGCAAAATGCATGTTCACACTATTGTCACTAACACTATTCACATGGCTTTCTTCGGGACAAAATGGACGTGTCTTCATCAAATACCATCAAACAAACTTGACATAACATACACATGTATAATGACAATAATAATAATAATAATAATAATAATAATAATAATAATATTAATAATAATAATAATAATAATAACAACAACAATAATAATAATAATAATAATAATAATAATAATAATAATAATAATA
>JARFNW010124954.1:0-12263 GCA_031763155.1 Dirona albolineata
GAGAGAGAGAGAGAGAGAGAGAGAGAGAGAGAGAGAGAGAGAGAGAGAGAGAGAGAGAGAGAGAGAGAGAGGAGTGGGAGGGAGAGAGAGACAGAGAGAGCATTTTGCATGGACGGAGAATTAAAAAAAATTAATTACAGTGGTTTTGCCACCAAAATAGAATAAATGGAAATAGAATTCTGAAAAGATATAATTTGTCTCTCAATCAGATCGAATGGGACTGATGTGTGGATTTTCCATTCAGATAAACAGCCTAATAATTTATTTTCAAGTCAAATACATCATGTGACTCTCTTCCAGACAACAAGAGACCTAAAGATAATCATGAGCAGCTTCCTAATGACCAAAACAAAATACCAACACCTTATATACAAAAGAAACATGTTGGGGGCTTCTAAGAGAAAAGAAAGAAAAAAAAATCAAGTGACCTTTCGGACAAAAGGCCTTCGTCAAGCGACAGAAATTGAGTTACACAAAATCATCAAAACAAGACAAAAGCGTGAGGGCAAAATACCTCTATGACGAGGAATAGGGTAGGGTGAACGAGAAGGGAGGAGGGCAAGGAACGTTCATTCTACCCCATTCTTCGTTCTAGGAGCATTGGCTCTCCTCATGCTTTTGTCTTGTTTTTTGATGTTTTAGCGTAACTGTCACTTTCTATCACTCGTCGAAGACCTTTGGCCGAAACGTCGCTTGTTTTGTTTTGTCCTGTCTCTTAGAAGACTCCAACATATTCCTTTTGAATCTATTTGCACACCATTGGCTTCACCAGCTCTCCTTATATCTTTTATTTATTAATTAATTGAATCTTGCACATGCACACAACACCTTTTTTCTTTCACAGACTTACCTGATCGGTAAGTCAAATGGAATCCAGAGTTAGTCACAGAACCATCAGAGACGAACTGAACAATTGCCATATTGTTTGAACTGTAGTAATCATGTGGGGTACTGGGCGACCCGGTCAACCTAACAATCTCAAGGGATGCTCCCACAGTTAGCCCCCCACCTAGGATGATAAGTTGGTCAGAGTCTTGCTCCAAATGAAGCATTTCAACCTGGGGCAGAAAGGAAAACACTAAATTATTGCCATAATTTTTCATGAAAATCGCTTCTCTAACAAAACTTAAATCTAAAAAAAAAAAATAAAAAAAACCAAAACATTATATCATAATGAAAATAACAAATTCCCCCTATTTATTTATCCCAGAGGAAATTTCGACTTAATTTGTTTAAAAAAAATGCAAAGCCGTGTTCAAAATTGCACACAGTTCAGGCATTTTTGTTATTAGTTGTTCTGGTAGGCGGTCTATTTATTCTTTCTCTTTACTAATTATGCTTAAATGCAATGGAGCAAACATGTTACCTGAATGACCACGTTAGATCCAATAGGGACCTCAATATACCAGGAGAGTGATTGACGGTTGTCGTAGTTGCCGCCACTTGCAGGATGTCTTATGGTACCTTGACTGCTTGTCAAAACGATTGAACCAGCTGTATGAATTTATAAACAATACAAATAGAAATTTGCCCATTACCACCATCACCATTACCATTACCACCATCACCATTACCACCATCACCACTACCGCCACAATCACCATTACCACCACCACCAATACCGCCACCATCACATCACCATTACCACCACCACCACTACTGCCACCATCACCACTACCGCCACCATCACCATTACCATCATTACCTCCATCATCACCATTACCATTACCACCATCATCACCAATACCACCATCACCACCACTACCACCACCATTACCACTATCACCATCACCAATACCACCATCACCATTACCACCACCACCACTACCACCACCATTACCACCATCACCACTACCACCACCATTACCACCATTACCATTATCACCACCACCATTACCACTATCACCACCATCACCACTACCACCACCATTACCACTATCACCATCACCATTACCATCACTACCACCACCATTACCACTATCACCATTACCACCACCATCACCACTACCACCACCATTACCACTATCACCATCACCACTACCACCATTACCACCACCACCATTACCTCCATCACCATTACCACCACCATTACCACTATCACCATCATCACTACCATTACCACTATCACCATCACCACCACCACCATTACCACTATCACCATCACCACTACCACCACCATTACCACTATCACCACCACCATTACCACTATCACCATCACCATTTAATTACCACTATCACCATTACCGCTATCACCATCACCACAATCACAATCACCACTACCACCACCATCACCACTACCACCACCATTACCACTATCACCATTACCACCACCACCATCACCACTACCACCACCATCACCATCACCATCATCTTATTTTTGTTATTCCCCTCCCCTTCTCAGAATGGTTTTCTCCTTCTTCTCATCCTTGCCATATCATGTTCCAAGGAAGACAAAAAGGTTGATCATTAATTTTATTATTCCATTGAAATGACAATTGTTTCTGTTGGGTCAAGTCTATTAAGTCTTAATGTTCTCACGACTTCATTTCATCTACTGAGGCAAAGGTAGAGATGAAGACGGGCTAAACCTTATCACCGTAAAAGTCCAGGTGCACAGGTTTAACACAAATGATCCCCCATAAGACTGTGTCATTCAAAGTCCTTCTCAACTCTGATGTAAGCATACAGTAGAGCAACCTGTTAGGAGCATCTTACTAGCATACTGACTGACGATATATTTCTCTGCCGTGTATTCATTGAGTAAAAGTCCTAAGTGTTTAAAGAACCTTTCTCAAGCACTCAACATTGGGGCCTCGTATTGTCAGGATTCGAACCAGAGATCTCAGCGGCCTTAACACTTCTTGACCAGCTACTTCACTTATCTAACACTTACCGCAATCTCTTTCGTCACTGCCATCACCACAGTCATCCTCCCCATCACAAACAGACTTGTGACTTACACACTTCTCGTTGGTGCAGATAAACGTGTCTGGAATTGAACGAAGCATTTTAGCAATATTGAAATATGTACTATCATGATGGTTGTCTCTTTGGTAAAATTTCCAGTTTCGTTTCTATAGCTAATGGGTGAAAACCTGAGGCTATGATATAACGTTGTCTGGTCCACAAATGAGTAATATTGAACAGTAGGTTGAGCAGTGTATTTTCTCAGATTCCCAAACTTGCCTTAAAAAGCTGCATCAAAAGAAGTTCCAACTCTGTATCTGGCCACGTGCACTGGTCAGGCACTGATCTACACTGTGGATAAATTCTAATTGCGTTTATAATGCCTCCTGCCTTGTACACTGTCCTTGACCAGACACAGAGCTGGTCCTTACACTGTATGATTGCATTATTACAGGGAACTGATAACAAACAAATAACTGATCATAATAATAATAATAATAATAATAATAATAATAATAATAATAGTTCTTTATTGTCCATAAATGGCAATTTGTTGTTTGATGGTACTATCGTAGTTTGGTTGGCAGTTATAGGTAAGATCCTGTTGATATTAATATTGACAATTCTTCATGCAGTGGTGCTGACGGCACCAATTATAGGACAGTGGTGCTGACGGCACCAATTATAGGACAGTGGTGCTGACGGCACCAATTATTGGACAATGGTGCTGACGGCACCAATTATAGGACAGTGGTGCTGACGGCACCAATTATTGGACAGTGGTGCTGACGGCACCAATCATAGGACAGTGGTGCTGACGGCACCAATTATAGGACAGTGGTGCTGACGGCACCAATTATTGGACAGTGGTGCTGATGGCACCAATTATAGGACAGTGGTGCTGACGGCACCAATTATTGGACAGTGGTGCTGACGGCACCAATTATAAGACAGTGGTGCTGATGGCACCAATTATAGGACAGTGGTGCTGACGGCACCAATTATAGGACAATGGTGCTGACGACACCAATTATAGGACAGTGGTGCTGACGGCACCAATTATAGGACAGTGGTGCTGACGACACCAATTATAGGACAGTGGTGCTGACGGCACCAATTATAGAACAGTGGTGACTGTAGTAGTAGCAATACAATAATGATGGCCATGGATTTGTTTTCAGTGATTTTGGTTCTCAAGATGACGATGATGATTGTGATGATGATGACAGTGAGGAAAATGATGATGACGAGGTTGTTGATAATGATTTTTAATGATGATGATGATGTTTAATGATGATGATGATGATGATGATGGTGATGAGGTTGTTGATGATGATGATGTTTAAGGGGGCGAGCGCGTGGAAAATTCTGGATATTTTACCATTTTTCATGAATATTTTTTGTTGCTAAAGATGCTTTTTTAATATTTACTTCCTATGTTGAAAATAGTTTTGGGTGATATTTTAGATATTTGACCCTCCAAAAATGTGCTTTTAATGCCTCACCCCCTTACTTTTAGACACAAAATTATACATTGTTTGGATCATAACAACAATGTTATTTTTATAAGAATTCATAGCATTTTGCATATTGTTCAATCAAACATCTACTCTACATGCTAAGTCTAACAAAATCATTGTAGGCATCAAAACACTGATATTTATATTCGTTTACTGATTCCTATGTAATGGAGCTTAATTTTGGCCGATTTTCACTTTGAGAGCGTTTTTCTCAGAAGTATAATTTCACCGACTTTGCAAGACAAGATTCTTAACATTTCAGAAACTATATGACTTACGGCTATCAAATTTCACATGACCATTTATAAGGGTTGAATGGAGGTACTAGACTAGTTTTCGTTTTCACATAACCATTATTATTTATTTGACAGGCGTTGTAACATAACAATTCCACAAAAAATATGGATTTTTCTAATCAATGATTTTTGAAATTTGTCAAAATTTACTCAAAGCGTTTTACTTCAAACTAAGTAGCCTAGTACCTCGATATAAGACATAGTTGACAGTATTAAGTAAGAAAATTGTAAACATTGTATAAGTTTTGTAAATTTTAAGAATCTTGTGAAGTTTGTTTATTTCCAATATGGCGGCCATTGCCATGGTAACAGTTGCACTAGAAAAAATATGTTTGGTCTTAATCTCAATTTGAGATCCATATTAGGTATATGTCCAAGGATGTTTGATCTGGGACGAAAAATACAGGAGATCTATTTTGTCACCCGCTCGCCCCCTTAACCTGGGGTACAAGGATGATATGGGCAGAGCGTGAATGCATTGGATACGCACCCCCCCCCCCCCCCATTCCCGCCCCCTCTTTGCTGTGAAATAATATGAGGGGAACGTTGTCACCTGGGTTTGGTTAATGGTTTTAGAAAATACGTTTTGGTTTTTTTTTTATTGTTTGTTATCTGTTCCCTATAGTACAGTAATTAAACAACGTAGGGACCAGCTCTGTGTCTGGCCGAGGACAGTATACATGGCAGAAGGCATTAATGTGCAGACACAGCTAAAACATATCCAGGTTAAGTGCAAGTCTATGCCCCACTACAACAAATGGCCTGATACAGAGCTGGAAAATCTATGGATCAAGATTTTTAAGGCAAGTAGGGGATCAGTCAACTGTGCCAATAAACCGTGTTTGGTCCAAGAGGCAATACGCTGTTCGATATTACTCATGTCTGACCCAGACAACATGGTATTGTAGCCTCAGGTATTCACCCAACAGCTATAGAAACTGAGGACATTTTAACAAAGAGGCATTTTTAAAATATGAACAAGTAAGTAAACACGCGATCACCAATATTTATGAGGTGGGTTTGTGTAGACATTGTCAGCCTCGTGTTCTTTTGCATTTATTCGAGTTCAGCTTGGTCACGGGAGTAAATTATAGGTAAACGTTTATTCCGTGTGAGAGATATACATATATGTTAGCTGGCACTATGTCTACACAGACTGGTCATTCGTCCTTATATCTAGTTATTGATTCTTAACAGATGATAGCTCGTTATTATTTCGTCTGTAGGGCGTCCTCGTCGAATAGTCTGCTGTCCTGTTTTCTACCGCCTTATTATATCCTGTAATACCACCACCGCCACAACCACCACCACACCAACATCATAACCACCAATCCTGACAGAAGATACCGATGTTGAGTACTTGAGAAAGACTCTTTACATATTTCCCTCACTCGACTCTTGGGTGACTGAGTGCCCAGCTACAGGCAGAGATATATATTGCCAGTTATACGAGCCTAACATGCTGCTCTACTGTATGCTCCCCCACGGGAGTTAAAAATTATATTGAATGGCACGGCCTGCTGGGGGATAAATGATGTAAAGTATTGAAACCTGTGGCCTGTAAACATGTACGAGGCTACGGAATATTATAGACCCATCTTTACATTCATATTTACATTCAGTAGTAAGGAATATATTTTGGCAACCCACTTAGGGCTATACTTTTATATGACGGATACGCTTGTAGAATAAGTCATTTATTACAATCATGGTATTAATTAATAATAATATAACAATAACAATAATATATGAACTTATTGCCAATGACGATTCCTGATTATCGTTTTTTTCTCCTAGGCTATCACCGGCCTTACGGATCTATAGACATTTCTGATCATCTGACTTTGTTGTTTACTCTCGTTCTTGCAGTCGGAAGCAGCTATCGTCTAATCGTCTGACTTGACTTTCTGTACTGATACTGATACTGATAAACTATTATAAACATGGCTGAGTGCGTCGCAGAAACAGAGACAGATCATATCCCTACAGAAAGTTTCCTTCAGCGATTACTGAAAAAGATAGCAGATGAAAGGAAAAGGAGTAACCGTAGCGTGATTGATTCAGGTGATTAAACTTTTCCCACTGCAAATGAATGCTAACTCATTATTCGGCCTCTGCCTCAACCACAACAACACAAGAATAAGCAGAAGACAGCAGACTGGTACTGGAGTACTGGTGACTGACTGTGATTGACTGTGTGTGTCGTGTGACTGAATGTAATTATGGTGCTAGGCTAGACAGAAGCTAGACTCTACTGCTATTACTATTACAGTTACATACTAATAATACTAACTATGGTAGATCAATAAACAAGATATATTATATATTATTTATATTTAGACTAAATCATAATCATATATAATAATAATAATATGTGAGAGTTCTTGCACTGCGCAAGTAAGTGGTAAGAAAGAGTCAGTTGCAATGAAATGAACTCACTTCTCTCTCACTCTAACTAAGAATATCTATGCTATACTTTGCATCCCAAGGGAATCCAACACAGACAGTGGAGAACAGCAGCTTCTAGTTCTAGTTCTAAGGCTTAGTGAATGATGATATTGCGATGCACAGGTACTGAGGTACATAGAAATACAACATAAAGTGCAGCACCCTAGCCCTAACTAATAAATCTTAGTTGAGTATCTTTCTCTACTGGTCACTCACATATATATTGGTACTGGTACTAGTCTACTACTGATGACATGAGTGACTTCCGCCAACTTGTGCTCCTGTGGAGGGTGCAGAGGAAATGGAAGAAAAAAATTTAAAATAATCAAAACAAATTAAAAATAAAATGGTCAGTTTAGTTAATTTTCACAGACATGTCTTGGTCTTGATAGATAGACTCAAAATGCTCCAGGCCCAGGCAGCAAGTTGCGTGTGGGAAAAGGCATTCTTTTTAAAATATCTTTATAATGAAAATGAAATACTAGTCTTGGATAGAAAGATTCCTTCCTGGTGTTAGTATTGCAGTGTTTGGAAGGATGTTCTGTGAATATTTTTGTTGCCCGGTACACTCTGGCGGGATTTTATCTTGATCATTGATCACGGTTTTATATCATTATTATTTAATAATATATATATGTATTTTCCCCTGAGGATGTTAGCGCCAATGGAGTGATTCTGTTTTTAGCTGGCTAATACTAGGCCTATATATATATATATATATGCTAATTACTAATAGAGTAATATATGCACCACAGGTTTATTATTTTAAGATTAATATTTTAAAAGTTCATCGTGCACGAATGTGGTACAAGAAGTGAGTCCAAGAAACATATTCATATATATACACGGTTTAGGTTTTCATGTTTCTTGCTTCAACTATTCAATTGGACTGATTTGTTGTTCGCGCATCACTGGCAACGACTACTGTGGCCAGACGGATGCGCCTAAATTGTCAAACACAACAAACGAGAAACATCAAATACTGCAACATATGTGGCCACACTACAATTATAATAGAAGTAACCAAATGCAACTAAAGTAGCCAAACCACAACAGACAGAACCAAACACAATGAAATGTAGCCAAACAACATAGACATGATTGCCAGTAATGGAACATGAAATCAGTGATCCCCACACAGAGCAGCTGAGCCTCCTCTTCTTGTGAGCTGAAATCATTTCACAGACGGTGGTAACTCAGAGATGTTACTTCTCTAAATCTAGTTATTAAAGATATTATTAAATGAAAGAGTTTAGTAAGAGTTACAGTACAGAGGTCTAGTTTTCTACTATCGTGCAATGTATCATCATGTTTAAAAATGAAAAGATTATATATAGCAAAACAAATCAACTGATAATGATAATAATGTTTCAACGCTTTTATATAAATACTTTATATTTTTATTAAAATTAATAATTGTTTTCTATATATATATCTGGTTTTTTTCCTTTTTTTATTGTCCTTAGCAGAATCAGGATTTGAGCTGGTTAATGCCAATCAGTTTTGGCCAGATGTTTTCTCCCAGTATTTCCTCAATGGAGGAATGTCCCCAGATGAGAGCCGAGACGATATGCTCTTCTACATCAGAAAAAACCCAGAGGTGAAAAATCGTCATGGAACGATACAGGTTAGGCGGTTTTTTTCCCTTTCAGTTCTTTGTCTTGTTAAATTGGCAAGATGGATAATATGGTCATTATCATATAAAGTGCTACTACTACTACTACTACTACTATTTGTAGTACTACCACAAGTAAATGGTTGACTTATCTTAGCTTCTGATCACCAAAATTTTCAAGAATTCCAGTTCGGTTTTTTTTTGTAATTATTTTATGGCTGATTCAATCATTTTTATTTGGAGGGAAGTGTGTACTAAATTATACCAAAGTTATGGCAATTTGAAATTAGGTTCCCATTAATGAAGCTGAGATGTATCCCTGTATATTGATGCATCTAATGGTGTAACTCTTGATGTCAGTGTTAGTGAGGTTGGCTTTGAATTGTTCTGACCATCAAACACTTTGTTGTGAGGAAAGAAAAAGTCATCAGAGTTCGAACTATCCCAAATGATATATATATTGAATGCATATTAAAAGATAATGGGATAGCTTCGAATGTAAAAATGCTAAAAAGAATAGAATGTTTTGGGTCTCCCCTTCGTCAGCAAACAGATACAGAAAACCTGAAATAGGTAAACAGGTAGTAGTCTCGCTCAGAGCTGTGAATTCTTTTCAAGGTCGGAAAATCTACAATGAGAAGACGTGATGATGATTATTCAGAAGAAAGAGAATGATGTATGACAGTGACTTTGTCTCATTCTTGGGGAGCCAGTGGCACAGTGGTTAAGTCACTCGCCTTTGGTTCGAAAGGTCACAGGTTTGAATCCCATTGGAAGCACTAGATTTTCTCTTAAGACCTTGATCCCACTTTGGGGCGCTGAACTGCGGCGAACGTCTTGATTATTCCAATCTACCGTCTCAATAGACCCTAAAGACAAATTCCCCCTTGGATGAACAAAGGGGTTCTTTACGCTCATCGTCCGCTCATCTTTAATTTCTGATGCAGAGTCTTTCTCGTCATGTTTAAGATGTTGAGTGGTGTTAGTCCTCGTCATTTGGATTTACTACCATTTGTCATGTACACCCTTCATAGCTTGACATATGGCTGGCCCCTGCACTGCTTTCTGTGGTATAAGGGGACTCGATAAACAACTTGAATATAAAGGGAATTTTAATAATTTATTTTAATTTAATTTATTTTACAGCCCATGGTGGAGGTATACAGACGAGACTCCAAAAGACTTCCTGCTTTGGACGAACCAACCATAGACTGGGAGGAGACGGTCTACCTCAACATCATCCTACATCAGGTATGCTGGAAGGAAGAAACAAAGTAGAAAGGGCATCAGCACAATACCTTTTTATTCTCTTTTTTCATTTATTTTTATATTTATCTTGAGAGTCTGTGTGTCGAGTTCCGACCAGTGACCCAATCTGGCAACTACTAATTGATTTTGTTTTACATTAATTATGACAATTTTTGTGTTTGATACACGCTCTGTCCGCTTCACGCTACGGAAACTGGGATAAGCACCAGCTTAATGGGCCTCAAGACTCGAAATGACTTGACTACTTACTTGTTTTAGTATCTGCTATCATTTATTTTAATCTATTTAATCCATAAACTATTCATCTATTTTTTTTTCTTTCTGACAGTTTGAGTACACGATTACATGTGGCCTTTGTACTCGCACAGGGGAACAAAACCTTCAAATACTTAAAAAGTTTTCACAGGTGAGTGGGTTTATCATATTATTGTGAATATTCAACTTTATTTTAGCAATGGAGGATAATTTTGCCTCAAGGAAATTCTTATTGGCAATAGGGTGTGCGCTTGCTCCTTGTGTCTAGAGAAATCAGGTATTTGCCTCATTCGTATCCTGATGTAAATTGCACAGTTGAGTTGATTGTTCAGGTCCAAGATCGGCAACTTAACCTTGCTCTTGGGGAAGTATCGAAAAATAAATCATGACATTCCTTATTCACCATTGGAAAGTTGTTTGTCACTGTACTTTTTGCTCACAATAGAATGACCTCTGGGAAATGGAAAACCCAAAGCAAATGTTTTTCACCTATTTTTCTATCATTTTCAATTTTTTCAGAGAGTGTACCCAAGTCCCAGCCGGCGTTCCATGGACAGTAAAGGGACGAGGGAAGAGATCACCTACCCAAATATCTTTTTCACTGTGGATGATTTTGAAGAGGTCGGTCAACTCAATATATTCTTATTATTATTTTCTATCCCTTCCTCGCTCTCTGCTTCTAGTTTTGTTTTTTCATGTCAACCTTCAACTTCCTTTTCTTGTTTGACAAGTCAATTCTTTCTTTCCTCTTCCTTTGTTATTATTGTTAATATAATTTATTTTATTTTAAAAGATGATAAATACTCCAATCTGTTGTTTCACACTATTGAATCTGGTCACAAAAATACAAATAATGACGTAAAGAGTTCTTGCAAAAGTCCCTTTTATTTCTAATTCCCACCAAAAAGCTTTTTTCTAGAGTCTTCAACAAAACAATGACATTGACTGAGAAATTTAAAATGAAATATTCCCAGAAGCGCACAGTGGGCTGATCCCCTGCTTATCTTAAAAATCCTGATCCATAGCTTTTCCAGCTCTGTATCAGGCCATGTGTACTAGTGGGGCACAGATTTGCATTTAGTTTGGATATGTTTTACCTGGGTCTGCGCACCGATGCCTTCTGCCTCAGACACAGCCAGTCAAAGAGCTGGTCCCTACACTGTTTAATCACGGTTTAATCACGATAACAAACAATATTCCCCGAAGCTAATATAAATAGGTCACCTAATATACATAGAGGTCACCTGGGACAGTACGTAAACTGATAAGACATGCAGGCTAAAATCACGTTATGTTGTGAGTAGAATTTAGTGCAACATGAGTGTTTCATAATATGCTAACAATTAACTATGTTCTGTGAATACGGGCGCAGCATAGGCTCGCTCAGTATGGTTGCTTTTTGGGGGGTTTTTTTTTTTTTTTTTTTAAAGACAATGATCCCCTAATCTCTCATTGGGATTATCATGAGTTCAAATCCTATCCCAGCCACCTGGTTTTTTTTCTTCTTTTGGCAAGAAATATTGCTCCAATTTATTTCACCGTTTGCTTTTTTCCAGGCTTTTCAAGACCTTATCGTGCGCGACAGTGAGAGTGTTGCCGTGGAGCTGACGGCCAGGGACAAGCAGGGAATGTTTTCAGGGGTCATATTCCTGGGATCTGTTAAATACGACGCCTTGAAACGAGTCTATGACGGAAGGGTAAGGATGGGGTTCCTGGAATTAGTCTATGACGGAAGGGTAAGGATGGGGTTCCTGGAATTAGTCTATGACGGAAGGGTAAGGATGGGGTTCCTGGAATTAGTCTATGACGGAAGGGTAAGGATGGGGTTCCTGGAATTAGTCTATGACGGAAGGGTAAGGATGGGGTTCCTGGAATTAGTCTATGACGGAAGGGTAAGGATGGGGTTCCTGGAATTAGTCTATGACGGAAGGGTAAGGATGGGGTTCCTGGAAT
>JARFNW010124965.1:0-12261 GCA_031763155.1 Dirona albolineata
ATCATCATCATCATCATCATCATCATCATCATCATCATCATCATCATCATCATCATCATCATCATCATCATCTTTCAGACTTTCTCTGACTTTGAATATTGAAAGAAAAAAAAATGAAATCAAGGAAAATGTAGAAGATCACAGGTTAAAAGAACATCTAAGGCTTCCCCTTCTTCAGCTAAAGGCCTGACTGTGAAATTATTTTAGTACATGTCAATCCTTTCATCAAGATTTCCAGCTTCCAGTAATCCTCACTGCCGTATCAGAGCATTTTTTAGTTCAAACTCCACTCAATTCAATTATTACCTCTTCAAAGTGTACAAAGTCCCTGTAAGCTTCTTGCATCTCATTAAAGACTTTTCTATTTTGGTAGGTTCCTCTTTGAGGAAGCTGGGGGAAAAAATATTGAAAAACATTTTATCACATGAACATTCCATAGCAATCTTGGTCATCATTCACTTAGCGGTGGTAATGACAACAACAACAAATATATAACAACCTCAGGAGAACTGAACAGTTGAAAACAGTCAGACACAGTGAAATAACCAATTTAATGCCACAGTGAAATAACCAATTCAATCAGCAACACAGCTGAACACAAAATTTCATGGGGTTTTTTTTTTCAGAACTTCCCAAATAACTTATTGCTTATTAAAAATATATACATCAATATCACCAATTGTCTTTGGCTGAATTATGTTTCACCAGCTCACCATAATTGGCAAGAAGATTAGACCTAAAGATGAGAAGTAACTATTCAAATATGACACCAATGACGACGCCATAAGAAAATATTTAAGTAGAACTGTAATGTCCAGTTAAAGTTCTTAAAAATTCGGCCCCATGAAAACACTTAACACCCAGCTCCATGTTGAGGTCACTTACTTTTCCTCTGCTACCACTTGTTGCATCTCAGTACTCATAACTTCCTTCATCTGCTCATGAACTTCAGGGAATTGAGCTGTTACAGGGAGAAAAGACAGTCGAGATTAGAAAAGCTGTATGCACACAACAGATATATGATCTCAATTTCAAGTCACAAAATAAATGATCTATACTAATTATCCATATGAAGTGTGTTTTAAATCTTTTTTTTTTTTTTCAAAATGTCTTCTTTTTTTAATGGAAGACCAACTAGCATGAGCCATTCTCACAATAAGACTCGTTTTGTGTATCAAATGCTGACACATGACAACGAATTGCACTCATTAAGAAATAACATAACATTGCCTAAAACAATAATTTCCAGGGGTTTTTTTCCAAGAAGCTTACTTTTAAGATCAGCCAAGTTTTTGGTGATGTTGCTGAGAAGCAGCGCCATTCCCTCGACATCCGAAAGTTGAACACGACACTGATGATTGATGATGTCGTTACGAAGTTCTTCCACGCTGCTCTCCAAGTCACTGAGGAGACAATAATCAGTAACCAAGGTAAATCACACAAAGACATTCTAACAAAGATGAAATACTCCACTCTCACCCTTAGCTCCAGAGATGCTAAAAAAATTTAAGTTTTAGTTTATCTTCACTCTTCAATTCTGTTTTACAAATTCTTTGCAGGTTGTAAAACATTTATTTTTCAAAAGGATTCCAGACAAGCTGTTAGTTAATAAATTATCCTTAACTCCTTGGTCTTTTCTCGTTCTATGTCTTATAAAACAGAAGCGTGTCCATTATTTTTCAAAATCATATAAACTTAATGAGAAGACAATAAATGCTTAAATAGTCCCAAGGCAATTCAAGACATTAATCTCCACATTGAATTTTCACTTGTCTATTTCTACACAGGCCCGTGAGGGTAAAAATTAAATTGAATAAAAAAACATTTTTCTAAGACAGTTAATAGCAATCAGGCACACCATTAACATAGAAAATGACGTACCTAAGTTCCTGATCCACCTGGACTTTGTCGCTCACGTATGTCGTTTTTGTCTTGGTGGCGGCCACTCTATTGTGGAAACTGAGCTGGTTTTCAGCACCAGGCACAGACGAAAATACAACCTGGAAATGAAAACAATTTGATTTATGATTTCAGCTACCAACTTCCCATATCACCTGCTATCACCCGGTGGGAGTTTTCTCCAGTTGCCTGCTATTGCCCCCTAAATACCGCTAACAGACTTTTATGATTTGAACAACATGGATTCTACTTTTATTTGCTTTTCGCAGAACTATCTTCAAACAGAACTATCTTCAAACGTTGTTGTATGTGGATAAATTGATAGCTTAGTTGGTTATTTTGAAGTGGATATAGATGAAAGTGACAAAATGATTTAAGCTCATAATAAATGGTGTCTGTGGCAGAGTGGTTACGCAACTAGACCTGATATCGAGAAAGTCTGGCTGAAACTATTGATGATAAATCATTGGGAAAGACTCTTGACACATTTTTCATCATTTGACTCAGGTGGGAATGAGTACCCAGCTACAGGCAGAGAAAGATATTGTCAGTATGTTAAATATGATGAGCCAAACAGGCTGCTCTACTGTATGCTCCACATGGACATTTGAGAAGGATATTGAATGACGCAGCCTGCTGAGGGATAAATGACGTTAAGTCTGTGAGCCTATACATATACGGGCAATAAACCCACTTTTATCTTTATATGATAGCGTAAAAATCTTGCCCACCTTAATAGAGTTGGCCGCCTTAAAAAATTCCTCCCTCATCGCTTCAACGTTCAGCTGTGTTTGCCTCCTCAGCACTAGCAGGTCCGACTTGAGAGTGGCGAGCTGGTTGCTGATTTCCGTCTGTACCGGCCCGGCAGGTGGGCTGGAGGATGGAGGCTGTGGACCATTGGGCCCTGCTGAAGGTCTCTGTCCATCGGGGATATCCGAAAGACCTGAAGGATGATTAGAAAATAATAGCTATATTTACAAACAACATAAGGAAGAGAAATACTTTTAAACATTGATTTCAGAAATACAAGTTTCACTACACATAGGTATATCAGGGAACAAAAATATAAAAATATAATGGATTTGAGAAGGGTTGCATTTCAGAGGGACATGATCAATTCCACGCTACATTCGTCACATGCAAGTAGCTCTTATTCAAAAACAGAAAACTGTCAGTTAAAGAGCAATGACCATTTTGACACATACATTTCCCTATTTGAAGAGTCACATAATTTCTTTAACACTGAAACAAGCGAAGGAATGATTAGTAAATTTAAAAAAATTAAATTTAAAAAAATAGAAAGTCTCGGTTTGGGGACCTTATACATCATCTTCACATTATCTCATTTTGATTCATGATATATCACAGTTACTATCTTCTCACAACCAAAATGCTGACTAATCTAACATCATATACTAAGAAATTTTTTTAATCATAATTTGCAAGTTGTAAATTTAAAGCTCCATACGTGGCTGCTTTATGCAGTGCGAAGATAACTTGATAAAAAAACTAACAAACAAGTTCAGTTTCACATCTTAATTTCAAAACTCTATAAAGTGATAGAGGTCTTTAGACAGGCCAACCCCATAGCCAAAGCCCCAAACATAAATCCAGGAACTACTACTACTACTACTACTACTACAGCAAGCACTTAAACAAGCATCAATCAAAATGATTCAATTCCCTTCAGCATATTCAAAGCTATTCATGGCACCCTCCTCCCCGCATCTGTTTCACCCTCAGCAACACAACAACACAGCTTGAAATATCAAAGCCCCAGAAACCTTCTATGTTGCAAAATAGATCAAACGTCCCCTTGGAATACATCAATGGTTATAACAGGCACAAAGACTAATAAGCTTTAAGACAATAATCAACTCTAAAGAAGTTTGAACCCACATCCTTTGGGGCACTAGTACAATAATTCCATTTGGCAACACATGTTATAAAGGACTTGGTCAACCATAACTATTCAGGGTCGTAATTAGACATTTCATGGGTTGACATTGGATATGCACCTTTTCACCTCCTCACACTGATTAACAATTGTGCTTCGAGGCAACAACTATTTAACCGTACCACCGACTGGTTAAGCACTGAAATCGTAAAGTAATAAGCCACCATTCAAAATCTATTTTAGTAAATTAAAATTTAAGCTACCTCTGGCCAGATTAAGTATTATTGATGAATGGATGGGCCAGACAAAGGCTACAAATAGAAAGGGG
Organism: Dirona albolineata; assembly: GCA_031763155.1. Classification (NCBI taxonomy): domain Eukaryota; kingdom Metazoa; phylum Mollusca; class Gastropoda; order Nudibranchia; family Dironidae; genus Dirona; species Dirona albolineata. Next base: position 4,125 of record JARFNW010124965.1, read on the forward strand.
ATTAAAGATGGAAATAGCGTGTCCTTACACCCACTGAGAAACTTGTACATAAGGTGGACAATATTGATATTTCAGATTTTTAGAAGGGGGGGGGGAGGGGGGGGGGTGGTATTCAAATTTCATATGCAAAGATTTAACACAACTGACTCTAAGGGGGCATTCATTTGTTTTTGGGAAAGCAACAACTGGCCCAGCATGAATTAGATCGTACATACATGTTGGATACTGGCATGTAATATAATGTATCTGAATGTTTGTCTTTCTCCTTTGATCTCCTTTTATTATTGTATGTAAGGTTATATATTTGACAGAAAATCCAAACCATAGGGAAATTGATAAGAATTGACAATTAGTACTTTTAAACAAGAGCGGAAAGCTCAAATAAATTTAATCAGAGAAAGATGTGGTAATTAATTTAAATAGAGACAAACAGATGTTTATTTCATGTCAGAAATTTCATGCATTGGTTTTGATCAGCTTGATTCAAACAGGAAACAGATAGCTATGGTCAATAGTAGTAGAATGAAAGAAACCCTCATCACATTTGACATTTTAAAGCCCCCTTCAAAAAGTCCGGGAAAATAAATTGTGCTACAATGACTTACGAGTACAGACTTTTTAAAAAAAGTAAAATTGCATTGTGCATTAACCAGATTATCACATGCTGTTCTGAATGTAGAATATTAATATAATATGCAAGTCTACCCTGGAGCAAGCTGCTACATTTTAATCTCTAATATCAAACAAATGATAGAAAAATGACAGAGTCGAGATAGCTTTGGTGTGTTTTGCTTGCACATGAAATGCCATTTCATGCGAATACAGCCAAATATAGAGACCTAAACACCAAATAGTATGTGCTTTAATTTGCATTCCCCATAACAAAAGAAGACGTTAGCCATACAGCCAAATCAAATTAACACGAGTAAGCTGTAACAATCGTTCACCCGAATCAAATCAAAGCAGGTATTGGTATTCAAAATGCACACTGCCACATTCATCAATATTGCAAGGGACTTTTTTATAAATTTCATGATTACATAGCAAAATAGACTGTTAAAGTGATGCGCTTGTAAAAACAACACAACACCATCGCATTCATAAAGACTTACATGTATTTTATAAAGACTTACAACATATATTATATTAAATATATATAATGCTTCATACAGACTTGCTGTATGGATAAATGTCATGAATTAAAATGAAAAGGAAAACAAATCGAAACAAACCACCCCATCATCACAAAAACATTCTGTGTAAATCACCATCCCAGCTAACATAAAATTGTATCAATATTGAAAAAAATAACAAGGTAAAATGTTTGACCATCTACCCCAAAGAAATTATTGTGCTGTCCCAAAATCCCAAAAAAATGTGAGTTAAATGTCTTTTATACCGCATCCGTTAGCGTCTCAAAAAAGGAAAAACTGCTATATAAGAAATTGTTATGAGGCAAATTCATATGCAAATTTGTCAATGACGTAGAATCTTAGCTTCCGAGATCAAAATCATTTTAAAATTCTCATTGTCTTCTTACTGATTCTAGACGGACAAAGTCTTGCACTGAATTGCACTAGAGCAATGGAAATCTCACATTTATTTGTTTCCCAACTGGAGATTGGCTATGAATAATCCTCAGTAAATTTTGAAAAATTAAAGTCTAGAATTTCATCATTCATTATAATATATAGGAAAAGATTATCATACTGTAATTTCTCAACAATAGGATATAAATAGTAAAACAATGAAAAGGATTCTTATTCTTGAGGTGCAAATCAAAATCAATTCCTTCCTTTTAACACCAACAATGAAGTGTCAATGCAATAGGACAAGATCGTTAGAGGGTTTTCCCCACCAACTTGACCTTGCTATTCGGGAAGTACCGAAAACAATTCATAAGATTCCTTATTCACCATTGGAAAGTTGTTTGTTATGGTCCTTTTTACTCCCAATAAAACGACCTCGGGGAAACGGAAAACCCATCCAACGGTTTTGACATATATTACATAGATATAAAAAGCCAAAGTGCAGCGCCGCAAAGTGGGATCAAGGTCATCTTGAGAAAAAAAAAATCCCAGTACTTCCATCGGGATTTCAACCTCCGACCTCTCGAACCAAAGGCCGAGAGGCTAAGACGTTACACTCGCCACGCAGATGGTGGGGGTTCGAGTCTGGCTTTCGTCATTTTTTTTATTTCCGTCCATATTATGTTAGATGTACCATTGAGGAAGGGGAAACCCGAAACATTTGTCCGCTGTCTATTGTTATTTACAGAAGCCATATTTCACGCCACTTATTTACTGTTTACCTAGCTTCCAGTAGCCTCACCACGTTGGGTTTTGTTTTTCATAATTTCATAGATAACTAGTAAACGTGACCCATGTCAAACAGTATGGGAATACCGTTCCCACGTGTTCCCACAGGACTAAGATAATATTTAGGGGTGGCGGATTAGTCCAGAGGTAGTGAGCTTGTTTTCTGCTCACGGCGATGCGAAGCTGCCGTGGCAGGATATGGGTTCGATTCCCCAGGTCGACGAAAATCTTGTTTTCTATTTTATGTTCTTATTGTCTCTCACTGACACTGTTACATTATCCCACTATCATTCTGTCTACGATAAAAATTGTATCACATTTCCGTAATATACACATCAGATTTTTGATATCTATGCATAAAATATTGACATTGATATCAATGGATGATTTGAAAAAGGCCAATATTCAAGAACATATAATACAAACCAGTATAGATGTGTGTGTGTGTGTGTGTGTGTGTGTGTGTGTGTGTGTGTGTGTTTATGTGTGTGTGTGTGTGTGTGTAACACGGAAGTATAAAATTGGACCAAAACGTGCTAACAGTTAACGTGTATGGTCTGTTGAATACCGGGGCAGGGAATGCCGTGTGCAAATGGATATATCTAATATTATATCAAAATCATTATGTGTCAAAAATATACCGTGACTATGTGGGCCATTTCTCAGGCGTGTTCTACCAACTCCACCAACTCTACCAACTCTACCAACTCTTGTTTGTTATCTGTTCTCAAATAGTACGTCGATTAATCAGTGTGGGGACCAGCGCCGGTATTCACAGACCATACGTTATCTCTTAATACATTTTGGCACAATTTTATACTTTAAAAATTACAATGAATCATGCAATGCTGTGAGTATAATTCACTGTAATAGGGTTGTGCCAAAATGTTCTAACAGTTAACGTATGGTCTATTAATACGGCCCCTGATCCGGAAGCGCGAAGCAAGCTGACGAGGCATAATATGTTCTCGCGATGAACACTAAGGAATACATAGTAACGGACGAATGTACATGGAACCAGTCTTACCTACGTTAAATGAACCGTTGACAGAATAACGAGACGGATGAAGGAATCATAACAATTTACGTTGCGCTGGTGTTGTTTTGCCCCCCAGGAAAGTCTGATGAGGAGGGTAGTATTAATTTGAGCTCATCATAGTAGTAAGTAACAGTGAGGGACGGGGCTTTCCTGTCAGACCACAACCTCACTATCTATTTTGTAAGGTATGGTATACACAGTCTTATGCAAAAAAGAGGGGGGGGGATGGTAAAGCTTCAAATCTAAAACAATTAACAGAAACAAAGATCGTTTCCGATCTCCCCTTCGTCACTTAACAAGCACACAGAAACAAAAAGAAACTAAAACATAAACGTATATTCTGAACAGTATATTATAATGTTTATAAAATACTATATAATGACGTAATGCAATAAACCTGATTGAAGCTTTTCACTGACAGGAAATGAAAGATATCTGCAAACATTTCAACATAATGTCATTATGATTTGTTGTCGTCGAAAATGTTACATGCAATGCATTTGCCTCACTGCAGAATGAGATGGATATGGAGTTAAAATATACAAGGCGATATCGATGAGAACCATTACAGCTGTACGATTATTGATATTTAGAATCAAAGATGATAAAGTGTCAGGGTGTTTGGGTAACATTTGTTACCATTTATATTTCTCGTCGGATGCAAACAGTCTTTGTGAAACCACCATAATAATCTCTCTACGTGCCTTTTAATGTGTAGATTATGTGTTCAGAAAATTATTCTCACGTTGCAACGTTTTATTGTTCGCATGGTCTATAAATGCCAGAAATGTCTTTGGTGATGCAGGCAGACAAGAACAGACTCATCTTGTCTTGGCAAGCATCACAGGCGTGAACATGATGATTTACAAACATCAAACGAACAAGGTGTATTCTCTTCCATTCTGTCACACGTAGGTAGCGTGCATACAGGGAAAAACAACAAGCAGGGCAAGAAACAATGCGTGAGAGCTGCTCATGCAAGACGTCAATGGGTGAGTAATTTTATGAGAATGAAAGTAGAGCGGGGTTTGGTGATAAATAGTTGGGGTGCCGTTAAAAGCATGTGTTCTATTTATTTGACACTTGTTGTCTACTCTACGGACTCGGTGGCTGAGTGGTTAGGTCGAGATCGAGACGTCCCGAGTTCGAATTTTGACTGAAACAAAGTTACCGATTGTGAGTCCTTGGGAAAGACTCTTTACACATTTTTTCCCTCAATTGATTCTTGTGTGAATGAGTATCCAACTACAGGCAGAGAGGGATGCTATCAGCATGTTAGTGTGACGAGCCTAACCGGCTGCTCTACTGTATGCTGGGGCATAAAATATGATGTGAATTATGAAAGTCTATACCTGTACGGGGATACAGACCGTCGTTATCTTCATCAGTCCAAAATACATTGAAAGTCTGAATTTTTGCCTCTTTGATAAAATGTCCACAGTTTCTATTATAGCTGTTGGGTTAACACCTGAAGCTGCAATATCATGTTGTCTGGTCCTGATATGAGTAGTATTGAATAGTGTATCGCTTCCTGTACCAAACAAGGTTTATTGGCACAGTGGGCTGATTCCCTGCTTGCCTTAAAAATCTTGATCCATAGATGTTACGGCTCTGTATCCAGGCCATGTGTACTAGTGGGGTACAGACTGTGTAGTCATGGTTCTGGAGGGAACAGATGACAAACAAAGGTTTCATGTAAAAACTCATCATTTGCTCTTTCGAGTGGTAAAATAAAATATGGTTGTGTTTGTAAACGCTAGAATATTGAACTTTTAAAACGACCAAGCAGCAGATATCTAATTCTTTAAAAGTTTTACCCAGCTATTTATTCCGTTATTTTTTTCGATCTAGGATTTAGAGTATTGAACGTTGAAGATGACCAAGCGAAAGCGACATATAACTATCTAGCTTTTATGAAAGATGTATTGAGTTGTTCGTTTCTTTTTTTCAGATCTAGAATTTAAAGTATTGAATGAAACGATAACGAAGCAACAGATAACTAACTCTTATAAAAGGTTTATTGAGTTGTTTGGGGTTTTTTCCTATCTAGAAATTAAGACTTGTGACTCGCCTACTCTGCTCGTGAGTATTTTCTACCTATAACGAATCCATTCATTTATCTATTTCATTACTCCATTCTTATCGTATGCTTTTGTGATGTGTGTTTGTGATTAAAAGAAAAATGATAAGGATTTTTGTTGTTGGGTTATGATGTTTTAAGAAGAAAAAAAAAGCAAACAAATCAATCTCCTCATATTATCCATTAGCGCATTCTGCACGTTTACTTTCCTCCCCTATGACACTGCCACTAATTATATAAATAAATAAATAAATAAATAAATAAATGGCATTATATAGCGTTATCCACGATCATCACCATGCTCGAAGCGCTTTACAGTAGCACATTTACCTAGGAATCTAATATATTTTGCTTTTCTGAAATTCGAACAATCAAATCCACGTTGTTTTGTTTGGGTTTCGTCCGGTAACATGTTGCTATAATTGGTTAAATTGGACAGCTTTCCCATTGTTTCGATACATTTCCATTAGGGCCATGTTATTAATGTTTCTGTAGACGTGAATATCTTTATTTTCAATTGCGTATGAATTTGTGCCTGAGGTATTACATTCTCAGAGGTAACAAGAGCCATTAGAAAGCAATGATGACACTCATGCTACTATCTAATCAGGACTAAAAAGTTTGAACAACTTTATTATTAAGATCAGGATCACAAAATGTACATTAAATCGAGTATGAAACCACATGTATTATATCAGAAATTAAATACTGTTTAACAGCATTATATTTCAAGATTTTGATAATTGTATTTGGAGCCCTGAATTCAAACGACATCCTATTATTATTGAAAATGCCCAGAGGCGCGCAACTAAAATATTGTATGAAACGATGCACATTATCTCTTATGATGATAGACTGAATTATTTACAACTTCCATCTTTGAAATTTAGAAGGAAACAGGGTGACCTTATTCAGATGGACAAAATCGTTCACGGTTGTGACAATGTTAATTATAAAAGATTGTAAAAATTCCTCAAATGTAAAATTTACCGGAGGTGGTCAAGATACAAGATAGCTATAAGAACGTTCATTCATCTAATCAACAATTATTAAAATTTACTCTTCAAACGAAATTATAAATCCATTAACAGATTTCAAGTGCCATTGCTAAGGATATGCAATTATTTTTTTATAAAAGCGATATCTTCCCAACATTTGATGAACAATAATTTAAAAAATTATATAATTGGGATGAACAGAAGATACGTCTATTTATAATGTCACCAATGACGCCAAACGTCTAATAATACCATGCTTCTTGTGTTCCACTTGGACTGCACCTGCCACAATTTATGTGGTTTTAAGAAGTAAGGTCACGTTTGTTTTGTACTTGTGTACCAGTGACTGTAGGGAACAACCCTGTAATTAACTGATTACCTAAGGGCAGGTTGACCCGACGGACATCCGACCACCCAAGACTAATGGTGGACGAGCATTAACATTACATGCACCGTTATTTTACGCTTGAGTTGAAAAGCACAATTTATTGACCCTTGAACTCCATCTACCGTAAATATAAGTATGTCAATAAAGCTTACCAGATAAATTTTTTTTCCAGAAGAATAGATACTATGGACTTGTCACAGATGAAAATAAGTAGAAAGGAAAATATAGGCGGAGCCGGCATTAGGGATGCACAGTCTTGGAAACAGTAGGAATAGGAATGACATAATGCAGATTTTAAAAAAGAACAATGGTGAAATCTCAAACTCAGAGAATCTAACCTGAGCCTGAGAATGAGGAGCCAGTGGCGCAGTAGCTAAGTCACTCGCCTTTGGTTTGAGAGGTCACAGGTTCGAATCCCGGTGGAAGCAGTTTTGTTTTCTCAAGACCTGAAGCCTAAGTTATTCCGGTCTACCCTCGGAATACACCATAAAGACAAATTTTCCCCTAGGATTAATAAAGGGAATTTTATCTTTCTATGATTTTACTTCAAACCGCATCATGAGTAGAAACACTCAATATTTGTGCTATATCGTAATGATTTAGAGATAAATAATATATATTAAGTAGTTCAGAAGGCTCAAGTGGTGTAACTTGTACCTCCCATGCTCACTAACATCGCTTTCATTTTGTGTTTAACTTACAATGTTTTTAGAGACGTATATTATATATAATATTATCTAGTTGACGCCAATAAATACGTCCGTCGCCTCGTTAAAATGTGACGCAATGCGTTTCGCTAACAAAGCCGTCAAACGTTGTAGCCTCGGCAGTTTCCTTTACCTTTTGAACGGGTTATCGCCACTTCCACAGTTGCTGGCAATTGGTATCAAGAGGATCATGGGATGTAAATCGTAAGCATCGTACTTTTTTGCTTTGGACTCATTTGTTAGGTCGTTACCTAGTGTGATTGACTGTGTTGTAATTGGCCTTCCTCGGATTTCCCTTCCACGCGTACAAACTAAAAGTCCATTGCTTTATCTGCTGGTATGGCTGAGTCACGTCTAAGCATATTTTGTATCGAGTCTGATGTTGTTGATTGTGTAGTATGTCAATCGTTGCTTTGTATCATAATAATATATTGTCTTATACCCGAAAAGCCTTCACACATTATCTTTGTACCTTGTAATTGAAAGCCAGGCAAAAAGAAATAAAACCACCAAAAACAAACAAAACAATGTATCTCTCTCTCTCTCTTTCTCTCTCTCTCTCTCTCTCTCTCTCTCTCTCTCTCTCTCTCTCTCTCTCTCTCTCTCT
>JARFNW010124976.1:0-12260 GCA_031763155.1 Dirona albolineata
AAATATATATAAATTGGCCTAGTATAGTACTATTAGTACAGCTATATTGTTATTTATCTGTATGATTGTGTTCTATGTTTCAGTTCCATGCTCTGTCACTCGAGATGGTCAATCAGGTCCAGCCAACAACACCATGCTGGCACAGTTCTCTTCTATGGTGGCCGATACCCAGTACATTCTACCCTCCGTCAACAATGAGGAGGTAAGCATTAAGACTGAATTAATTGAAAGAAAAAAAGATAAGGTTTTATATTTATGTTGATTCTGTATTCCAGGACACCTAAAGGTGTTTGATAAAGAAAAAAAGATCACTGTACATGAACAGGCTGTATCATTCAAAGTCCTTCTCAACTCCCATGGCATAATAAAGTAGCAGCTGTCAAGGAGGCGCACTTCTATGAACATTGTTACAATATTGTTCGCTGCTTGTCGCTGGGTATTCACATACACATGAGTTAGAAGTAAAGTCCTTAAGAGTGTTGAGGCCCAAAGGGCCAGTGTTGATCTCTGTTGACATGAGTCTTGTATTACTAGTAAGGAAAATTTGTTTAAACTTAAAGTTAAAGAGATTTTCCCAAGGACTCAGTGTCGGGCACTTAGTAAGTCAACCAGCCTAACCACTCAGCCACAAACATTTTCTTTCTTTCTTTCCTAATAACTTGATGGAGGGTTTTATCATGCAGGTTGCAAATAAAACAAAGAATGTAAAAACGGCGTGCATGAGACAGGGATGTAAACCTTTCAGATTTCTTCACATTTTCAAGAAATGGAAAATAAAGTTCATCTTATATTATTGTATTTTGATTAAGTGCTTTGAAAATACATCTGACAGGTTGACATTTATGTCCTTGATTATACAATGCTCATCTGTGTATAACATGAGCAAGTAAATGTGATGTGTGTTTGCAAGCGTTTTTCACCCTACTTACATGGGTTGAGTTTGAATGGTCTATGGTTTAACCTTTAGGTGGTGCATGACAAGTGAAACATTGTTTTATCCCTGATTTTAATAATTTCAGTTATCGGCTGGCAATCTGATTGTCCTAAAAACTGGTAACGGTGAATCAGAGGAGGTGATTGAGAACATAGAAGTCATTACGGAGGAGGACGTTTTGGAAGACAAAGAGCAGGCTGAGAATCTCATTTCAAGTGAAAACATAGATGAGGTGAGTGGACTGCATTTGAGTTGAAAGAAATTAGATAATTTTATTTTATTGATGAATTTAGAATTGTTTCCACTCACACCCTCTATTTATCATTGAAATAAAAAAATGCAAAGATAAAACTAAAATGTGACTTCATAACATCAAATGATAAACAATACGTTTCTGGTTTTCCCTTTGTAAAATGCAAAGCACATCAGATAAATGAGCTTTGTTTTTTATTAAGCAGAAACCCTAAAAACATTATTATTGTGTACTGTTTAGCGTTGTAGGTGAAGCCATATTTTATCATTGCATTTAATTATTTCATGTCTACATAGCTTAAAGCAGCCACACTCTCTTTATTTCTATTTATCATTGTGCATTGCCGGTCTCTTTTATACTATACATCCTACTGGATCCTAACTTTATCACCACTCTAGCACTGACAGTGCATTTCCCAATGAACTATGAAAATAATGCTTATTGATCATATATATTTTTTGATGAGGTAATAATGTTGTTCTTCTTACACATGAATTGATATGAATTATGAATGTGACTTTGCTTCTAAATCACTGTGTAAAATACCAAACACCCAAACATTTCCATTTTTTATATTTGAATCACAGATTATAGATGACAGCAACACAGAGACTCTTCAGGTCTACGATCCGAGCACAGGGGAATCTCTGATTATAACAGGAGATAAATCAGTGATGGAGATGGTGAAAAGTCAACAGGTGGCCATCGAGTCGATGAACGGAGGACTCAGCCTCGACAAGATTCGGGACATTTTGATGGCTGCAGGGGACGGTCAAGATGTAACGTCAGTATCATCGGACAATTTGATTATAGGGGAAGAGGAAGAATGTATGGTTATCAGTAACGAAGAATTGGTCAAAAGTGACGACAATCCAGACTTGAATGATGACAAGCTGGAAATAGACTCTGCAAACCAAGAAGCTGCCCAGGAAGCCGATTTGGGAACCGAAGTGATAACAGTTTTGACATCGGAAGAAGGCACAGAAATATGATTTCAGTAGTTGTGCCAAAAACAAAGTCTGGTTAAGTAAATACATTGTGGTCTGGGTTTAACAGATCTTTTGTTTTACTATTGGTAGTATGTGTTACACCTAAAGGTAGAAAGGAAATTGATAAAGAAAGTAAGTATGTGTTACCTACACTTTGTATGTGTACAATGTATTTATTCACTTGGAATATAAGCATGTTACATTTTTCTCCATCGTGACCATCCATGTTGACATGTCATTATTTATCCTTCTAGTTTTTTGTTTGTTTACCAAATCGACATCATTGCTGTTGAGTTGACACCACCAAGTGTGCAACAATTCAATAAAGATTTCATTTTATCAGGGAATCATTTTTATGTTCATTATTTCATACAATTTTTGTTTATCAAGAATGCATGCGATGCCCAATCGGATCAAATCACCACAACTTCAATAAATGAAGAGTAACAGTAAACATCAGATCAGATATGGGTCAGATATCTGCAGCCAAAGCTGATACCAGTCATGGTACTTTAAAGTACTTATGCATTCCTCTGGGTTACATCAGTGAAAATTTGAGTATGTGTAAATTAACGTGAATGATTGACAGCACAACTGTGAAATTATTGAAGTAATTTACATACTCCAATTTTCACTAAAAATCTACATCAGCAGTAATCTGTTTACAATTTTAATTCTGCAGCAACACCGCAATGGGATTTCACCCTTTGCGTTTCAACTTCAAGGTCTTTAATAAGCAACAATGTACTTTTGCAATCTTGAGTTGGTCAAAGTTGTAGTGTTTGCTATGTTTTGTGGCAAGCAAAGCCTGAGACTGAGAGAAGAGGACAAAGACTGAAAGTTTGCAAATAAAAAAAAGATAAGTCTATAACATTAAAACTTGAGACATTTTCATGGAAACATATGGACTCAGCACAGCGTCTGTACATTGAACGAAAGCCAATGGCAACGTAAAAAGTACTTAGATAAAAAATGAAAATGAACGTAATGAGTTGTGTCCACAACCATACTCGCTTCATTCTTATGAAAAACCTAATTAATGTGCAACATCCCATGTACCAGAGACTTGATGCTGAACATTTTGATATGTAACATGTCGGGGCACAGTGATAAAAAGAGGACATCTATTGTTGAAAAGTGACATTTTTGTGCTTAATACTGATGATCTCTTGGGCATCATGGGACAGAAAATCCAAAATATAACAAATTTTAATGTGTAAATTGAAACATAATATTTTAACTGAAGCAAGATATTGAAAAACAAAGTCATATAAGGTAATAAGTTGTTTATTGACATAATTACAACAATGAATCTGTGCACATGAACATTTTGGTAACAAAAAACAAAACAACCCAAAACAAAACACTAAAAAAGACTGCCATACTGGTTAAAATTAATTGAATTGTCAGTGACAACAAACTAACATAATATGACAAGAATGGATTCAGTCTTCTACAAGAACATCAACAATCGATTAATTCCTTTTGATTGAGAGATAAACAAAAATAAAATACATGAAATCAATTACATACAACCAAGAAGAGAAAACAAACAAAAAACCAAACCAATCTTTCATGCCAAACTTGAGAATGTAAAAGAAATAAGTACAGGTTCACAGATTTTACATCATTTATCCCAAGGCAGGCATTGTCATTCAACAAGTTCTTTCTCAACTCCTCGTGGAGCATACAGTACAACAGTCTATTAGGTGTATCACACTAACATCCCAACAATGTTTCTCTATCTGTAGCCGGGCACTCATTCACACCTGGGTTAAGTGAGAAGTGGCACCCATGAAATTATAACTGATGTGAAACAATAGAAATAGCTGACTGCTAATGACATTTGATAATATAATATGGTTTATGACAATGATGATTATACAAATGGTCCTTTTCCCCATGACAATGTGACTGATCTCCAATCATGAAATTACACTCAAAATCAAAGATTCAAAATAATCTTTCATTAAAAAGCACTAGGACTAGAACTTCCTCAATTTGAGAGTTGATGACTTGACAACTGTTTCTGATACACATCTATTTATCTTTAAAGATAAGGTAGGTTCAGTTGGTTTAACCAGTTTCATTACTAGTAATAGTAACATAATAGTATTAGACGAAATAACATGTCAGTGAAGGGGGTCATCTTAATATTAACGCTTGCCAGTCTTACACTTACATACAAGTCATATTAATATTAACAGCTTATACGTCAGATTCATTGCTTTCTTCAAGACGGGGGGAAAAAAAAGAAAAGAAAAAAGATAAATGTCACAAAAACATTGAAGTAAGAGAATAACCATGAGTAAATGTGGGGCTCCCATTCTCTTCCTCATCCGAGAGAAATCACCGGTTGTAAGATGAATCTTTGAATCTGGCAGCTTGGTCCCTCACTCGTCGCTCGTACTCTGTTCTGTTTTGACTGAAAACAAAAACAGACAAAGGTATACAAAACCTATATTTCACATCAAGAATTTAAAAAATATAGTGTCAGAGTCAGACGGTAAGGAGCAGCTTAAAAATAAATAAATAAATAAAAAAATAAAAAATTAGGGTTCACTTGCTGATCAAGAGTTTTATTTCCAACTGTTTTGACGTGGCAACAAAAGCCCAAAAAACTAAAAGATGTGAAAGACTTTTCTGAGGATTCATGCACCAATCTGATATTGTTTATTCAGGATTGTTCCACTTTCCCAGCAGTAGCACGAGTTGTAATGATAAAAGCAGAAGTGGAAGAGATAATGGTTGATGTGGTACGGTAGCAGAGTTGTAGCAATAAAAGCATAGTCATAAAATACATAAATTCCCTTTATTCATCCCAGGGGAAAGTTGTCTTTGGGTCTATTCCGAGGGAAGACAATAACTCAGGTGTTAGCCGCAGTACAGTGGGATCAAGATCTTGAGTAAAAATTCAATGCTTCCACCGGGATTCGAACCAAAGGCGAGTGACTTAACCACTGCGCCACCAGATAGTAGTACAATCTACTACGCTTAACCGCAACCTTCTACCAAAGTACCACTATACTTGACATATCACAACCATCACGTCTAGTTGAATTATGAAATCAACCCCCCACCCCCAAGAAGGTCCGTCTGTATAACATCTAAAGTTGCAACAGTCTAGACTCATAAGACTAAGTTCGTTTTTTTCCGATCCTCAATGTGTTTTGTTTGTAAGCAATCTCAATCAACATTCATTATGTAGCGTGACTTGTCATAACATTTTGGATGCTATCATTATAGATGGACTGTTTTGGTCTGATCATTTTTATTATCTAACATTTCGACATGTTCATGTGACTTTTTATCATGTGATTAGAGTGTTATTCTAATCACATTATAAAAAAAGTTGCATGCTCATTCAAAGTCCCAACTGATTAGACCTGTCTGGACTTGATAAAAATTATCTGTAATGTCTTTTCTCTTCTTTATTTATTAGTATTAACTCATCTTTAGCTTCTAGTTTCCGCAGAGGACAAATGAATTCAATTGAAGTTATAGTGGTCTGTTTCTCCATAACCGGGCCATTCAAATCAAGTCTGATCTCTGAGAGAGATTAAATGATTGACAGAACAGTCATTCTCAAGCAAAATTTGGAACTGAAGCGATCAACTCAATAAAATTGAAAACGAAAGTAGTAAAGTAACAACGTCCGCATTTGACTCATTGATACAGAAAATACTACTAGGCTGGTTATTTCCGACTTTTTACAAAGAAAGAAAGTAAATCCTTCCATTCGACATTTATCATTTATTCACCTCAGACTATTTTTTTTTCTTTCGCATTTTTCCGATACCCGCTGATGGTGAAAATTGAAGGCCTTCCTAAAATTAAAAATACGTCGACGGACAGAAAATCGGAAAACCTACAAAAATCGACAAACTGACATCCCTGGTAATAGTTTGACTACTATTGTTAGCGTGACTGTGATGGGTTTGGTTCACAGACAGCAGTAATTTTTCTAGTCATATTTCACTCCTAAATCCCGGGCAATATCATTCCTAGTGCTTTTTTTGTAGAAGTATGAATGCCAAAATTCACTACTGGTGAATGTGCACTTGGTGCAAACATACTGTACCCATTTTACCAATCAAAGGTGTATATATATATTTCTATAAAATACAAGCAAAGGACTATCTCAATCTCACCAGTAAATTGTGTATGCTTCTGCCTGGGCTGGATCTTTTATATTCGGTTCATTTAATAGTTCTTGTATTCCCAAAAGAATCTGTTTGTAAAAAAATTACAAAACAATACAATATTATTATAATTGAAGTGAAAAAAAAGATTTCCCTGATCAATAGAATCCTTTCATGTTTATTTTACACTAAAACAAAAAAAATCATAATATTTACCACACAAATTAAAATGATCATACATGGATTCTCAGTCACAAACAGCAGATCCTAGCCTTAGTAGATAATATTGTGAACACCCAAAAATTATCTAGATATGTTATACTATAAAGCAAGCGCAAGCATGAAAATTACACGGTGATCAAAATTATTTCAAGGCTCTCCATATAATAATATATTCAGAGCGTTAAATTTCATGATAATTATCAAATGTACAATATTAAAAAAAAAACTAAACCCAAGTTAGTAAATCTGTTCTCACTTGTTTTATCGTTACAGCTGGTCGCCAATCTTTTTCTTCATCCAGCAAGGACAGACACACAGTGCCTGACGGATATACATTGGGGTGAAACAAGGGGGGCTCAAATTTACCTGGAATAGAGAAAAAGGTTAATGAATCAATTATGTGAAAATAAATCATACATCAACTGACTCAGGCTGAATTTTCTAATTTGCTAGGTCTGTGTAAACAATTAAAAAGGACGAGAATGCAATACATAGTCTCACTTCTTGTTTTGGATCTCACTGAATGGTGCAATACAAGAACAAAAACATTTTGAAAGGAATGCTGGTTTTTTTCAATATGATGTGTTATTAATGCAAATTATCATGAGATGACAAAAACATTCCTCGGCTAGGGATATTTATCTCCACATCAATGCAAGTTCTCATATATATATTTTTTCATGTACCGCACTCAATGTTATAAAAAATCATGTTGATTCTGTTTCTGACATACAAGCATATTCTTATATCGACTATTCTATTTTATTCATCAATTCTTACATTTTGGAGGGGAACTGGGGTAGTCATCTTTGAACAGCATTCTGAGAACGTACAAGCCACTTTCCCATGGGGTCTGAAAATAAAATAAAATAGTTAATGATAATGTAGCAAACAACACATGGTTGTTAAGATTACAACCTGACAAGTATATAAGCATGATACATATATATATATACATTGTTAAACACAATCCACACCCGAATTCACTAATAATGGGGAAGCAACTTGAGTAGGGAAAGGATGAAAGGAATATTGGGTTGACAATAGAGAATGATCTATGTTTCGCCAAAAAACATCTGCAAGACAGCAAAATTAATGTTTGCAATAATAATAGACGAAAATCTAATTGCCTCAATGAAAACATTCCACTTGGGCACCATACTGGGTCAAATGCATAGAATTTTTACAGGGAGTTCAAAGAAGAGGAACATTGTTAGGAATACACTGGATAACTTCTGGGAGAATCATGAAATAGTCTACAACCACAAATACATCACTAAATAAACTGCCACGAGAAAAATTAAATAAAATATCCAAGATAAAGAACAACAAGAGTCCAGTGTAGAGGATCAATGGAACTTTTGCTAGAAATTAATGCTAATTAATTATAATTATAATCATACAATTCCCATAAAAAGAACACAGTAATTACGGTCATCACCATCCTGACAAAAAAGACAGTGACATATATATATTCAAAGTTGCACTGTTTATTGAAAGAAACTTACCCCCTTTTTGCCTGGAATCTTACATTCCCAGTTTAAAAGATTTAAAGTGCCGTCTGGATTTTTCACAGGCTTTGCAACGAAACCCTGGATTAATAAAAAGAGTGAAAAAATAAAATAAAAATAGCTGAAACAAAAAATAAAAATAAATCTTTTTACCAATTTAAAAAAAATACGATTAAAATTATTTTTTTTTTTTGGTGTGAATTTCACACATTCTAAAAAGAACACATGATGTGATTAAAAACAAAACTAAACTACAACAAATGCAAGTTAGTTCCATGCTTTCAACCAGTTTTGAGATTGGGATATAATCAAGAATGAAATGAAAAGTAGGAATTCTGCTAATTATATAACAAAAGGTTCCTTTCCTTAAAAAAACCCCAACTGAACCAAAGATTCCATTGTAAGCCTAAGTCTCTTAGTTAGTAAGAAAATTACACATGTACGAGAATAAAAGTTTAAAATTCCTAAATTTAAAAATAATTTAATGGTTATAAGTTATAGGAACTGGCAAAACGAAGTCTGAAAACAACTCACAAAAGGATGATCCTTTCTCCATGCCTTCCTTTCTTCCCCTAATCGACCAAGAGCGATCCCAGACATGGTGTTTAATCACAATGGACCTAAAGAAAAAGAAAAAAATGCAATCAATTATAATCTTGTTATTATTATAATTAATTATATTCATGTCGGTCAAGATTTTATACTATGTGGGATTGTCCTCTGCTTGTCAATGACTATTCAATTCCAGACCAAGGGAGTTTTAAAGTCCATTCAGTCTGGCCCAGGAGCCGCTTAATTCAGATTTGTTTCTTTATATAAAGTGAGATCCTGCTTTGATAAACATTGGATTGCCCAATCACTGCTCAGTAGTATGGACATGGAAGGTCCAGACGCAAAAAGATAAAACAGAAAACCACTGAGAAGTAAAAAAAAAAAGAGAGATTAGAATAATAAAAAAATCTTGGATTTAAACAGGAATCGAATGTGTGATTATAATACTGAAGAATAGACTGTGCTGTAGGCTTTCTTTAACTTTAAAATTAAATGTGTGATAATAATATAACATTCATCATAAAATGAATTTAATTGATTTTGCTCCTAATCCTAACACTAACTCTCCATTAGAAACGTCTATACCATGAATGATGAAATCTATATATAGTCATAGTCACTGTGCCTAGTGTCCCCAAACTCAACAAACCGACTACTTTTACAACATTGTCAGTTTTCGTTTACTTTACTTTTGACTTTACATTATTAATTACTCAAATTACTGCGGTTTTTATGTTTGATACATCATCAGTGACATCAGGTTTTGTTTTTATCATTCTTCTTGATAAATCATTAAAATTAAACCTGTCGTCATCTACTCGAAATTGAGCCGAAACAGGGTAGTAAAATTGGGGACACTGGTCGGAACTAGGCAGTGTGGTCTCTTCTACGTCTATGAAATTTAAATGATAGTGAATAGTGATAGCTTGACTGGATTAGATCTATATATAATTATAATATTGATATTATTAGTAGTATTATTAGTATTAGAATTAAAAGAAAGTGATGTTTTATTTTTTATTTTTTTTGACAGTGGACTAGTCGAGTCCCCTGCTTACATTTTCATTTTACATGAAAGAACTGATTTTGATTCACAGATCAAAGCAAAGGCATACTAACAACACTACTAAGTCTTTAAGACTAAGAAATGTGTTGTTTACACATTAGGTCATCTCTATATAAGTCTACAGTCTCTAGAAATAGAAATGTCAAGTAGTGTGTAGTCTGTAGACACTGTTGTGTTGTAGGTAGAAGACCGTCTACTGGTACTCGTAGGAATAAGAGTAGAAGACTCAAGTAGACAGGCATCATATTATTTTATATTTATAATTATAAGTACGAAGTGACTATTCGCCCACATAGATTTTGGGCATACACTATATAAATTGTAATTATGCCACACTTTCAACTGATTTAGTGGTGAAACGGTTAACACGTCTGCTTTTACACGACGAAGGTCGCAAATTCAAACCTTGCAACCTCCCTTTTTTATTTTATAAATCTTAACACTCTGTTGAACACATCAGATCTGTTTCATCAGAGTATTTTTCCCTTATTTTGGTCATTTTATTTTATTTATTGATTAAAATAGATAGTTTCCAAACAGCTGAAATATAGTTATTAATTATTAGCATCTAATATTACGATCATTATCATTGTTAATTATTATTTATCATTATTATTATTATCATTATTCATTTATCTATACAAAGATAATAATAATAATAATAATAAAATAATAATAATTATTATTTAATAATAGTAATAATAGGCCTAAAAATAATAATAATAATAATAAACAATGATAATAATAATATTATATAATAATAATAACAATAATATTAATAATTAACAATGATAATGATAATGATCATAATATTATTAGAAACAAATAATAACTTTATTTCAGCTTTTTGGAAAGTATCTATTTTAATAAATAAATAAAATGACCAAAACGAGGGAAAAATACTCTGATGAAACAGATCTGATGAGTTCAACAGAAGAGTTTTAAAAAAATAAAAAATTAATAATAGAAAAAAAGGAGGGTGGTGAGAGTGAGGCTCGAACCCGCGACCCTTGCGTCCGTGTAAATAAAGCAGACATGCTAACCGCTAGACCACAGAGCCAGTTGCAATGGTGGCACAATTACATGGAAAGTAGGTGAATAGTCACTAGTGCCGCCACTGTGGAGATACTATTCAACCCCAAATGTGGGTGAATAATGCTGATTATAACTATGAACTATAACATTCGCCCCGAATGTGGGCGAGAATAGCGATGTCCTTATAATTATAAGTGTATATAAATAAATATATAAAAGAAATGTGTTGTTTACACGTTAATTAGTATTAGTAATTAGTAGGCTATCTCTAATATATAATTATAATAATATGTCTATAAATAGTAATAAGTGTAGTCTCTAGACTCTAGAAATAGAAATGTCAAATTGTGTGTAGTCTTCATTGTATTCTGTAGACCGTCTACTAGTAAGAATAAGAGTAGAAGAGTCAAGTAGACAGGCATCATCATATTATTTTATAATTATAATCATGACCATGTCATGTCATCATAGTCATGACTATGACTAGAGTCTATACTATACTAGACTATATGATTCTATGGACCATGGATAATGAATGAATAGAATATGAATATGGACATGGACAACAGTCCAGGTCCTCCAGTGTCACCAGCGTGTCGATCAATTCAATTCCAGGGCAAGAGGCCCCATGTTAATTATGATAGACGCCACAACAATTCGAGGAAAATACCCTAGAACATTTCCCTTCGTATCATAAAGTAGAAGAATACTTCTAAAGGAAGAATTGTTTGTTTCTAATCACTTACTTTTGCGCGAACAATGAAATTCGTCCACGGAAGTGTTCAGTATTCGGCAGGCATTCGCACTTTCATAATTTCCATAATACTCATCAAGACGACTGGGCGCGTACCCGTGTATAACAAATACTCACCTGTGATGAAAATGGTTCGATTACCATTACCTGGAACTGATGGTCGTTGAAAAATTGACGCTGGGCTACAACTACAATATAATGTTGCCTGGTCTAACCTTGAGTAATATTGAACAGTGCTAACACCAAACATGGTTTAATTGCACAATGGGGTGATGCCCTACTTGCTTATAAAATCACGATCCGTAGAATCTCCAGCTCTGTAGCGGTCGATGTGTGTAGATAGTAGATAGTGTAACTCACCCGGGCGCCGCCAGGGCACCAACTTGCACTTGCACTTATCTGGATTGTGCCCCCCTGCTTTGCACATCGTCATCGACCAGTCACGTAGCGAGTCTCTACATGACTTAATAGCGATATTACAGAGAACTGATAACAGATAGACAAACCATTACTCGGTGTCTGTTGTCAGGTGGGTTACCAGAGAACTCGGATTACATACTTATACCAGAGACGCTATACTTACAAGGTGTAAGCGTGGATTAGACCCCAGAATAGCTATCTACTATTTAATGTAGTTATTCTGTTAGGTTAGGCCGCGTATGAAGGCTAACCTCTAGCAACGACAATAGCGTCGGTCAACGCCGCATCACATCGGCTGTGCTGTGTTATTCGATCTCACCAGAGGCTGTATACACTACAGGGTGTTTCGATACCTTAGGGGGGGGGGGGGGGGGGGGGGGGG